>CACRXP010000575.1:260469-331284 GCA_902702965.1 Spirometra erinaceieuropaei
CCTCCTCCTCAAGAAACAATTCACACAGCGCACGAGGACAGATCTGCCCCCAGACGCCAACTTACCAACACCTTATGCATTTAAGGCTTGCATGCCAAGGAAAGGACCGCGGTGCATCGCTCCTATCGAGCAAAAGACCTGAACACCTAAGGACTTTGTGGTATCACATGTTTTGACCCTTCATATTGTCACCCATTCAAAGCGGACACTGTTTTTAGCAGTTAATAATAATAATAGTAATAATAATAATAATAGTAAATGAAGTTAATGCCCCTCTGCAGGCGTATCGCGGGAGGCTAGGCCGAGTGTGAGACTCTAGCTACCCCGACCTTCTGGCCCGGTCCCGAATGGAAAGTGAAGGTGGACGCCATTGGGGAGGACGATGTATTCTGTACAGAATAATAGGAGAAGGAGTCGAGGAGAGTTGGCAGTAGGACGTTGGCACGTCCGGAGTCGGATGAGCGACGTCCCAAGCGCCTGTCAGGGGATGCTTCAAAGGGACTTAAGTCAGACCGCGTCTAACTCGGCAGTGAATCTGATTGATCACGTATTTGGACTCTTCATATTGTCAGTAATTAAAAGAGGACACCGATTTTACCATTTAATAATAATGGTTAATAAATTTAATGCCCCTTTGCAAGCATATCACGGCAGACTAGGCCCGGTTCCGAATGGAAAGAGAAGGTGGACGTTAGTGGGGAGGATAACATATTCTGTACAGAATAAGTGGTGTTTGAGCTAGAGATAGTGGCAGCCGGACGACAGGCCATGTACGACTCGGCCTTGAATCTGATTAGTCGGTTGGAAATCCGAGCGAACGGATGCCAGACAGCCACGGTGCGACGAGCAGATACTCGCGAGAGGCCCAGTGTTGAAACAGGCGCACAGAGTAGGACAAGTTGAAGCGTTTTCAAAAAGATATTACATTGTTTTACTCTAACAGTGAAATGTTGGCTAAAGTTCTGAAATGCGTTTTCGATTAAGAAAGATTACTTGGTCGCGGTTGGGATACTGATTATCTTAAGGCATGTTCTTATAACATTTCGGACTTGGCAGGACGTCGGCTTTAAAATGCGTTTCTTTTCAACCTCCTGTAGAAAGCCTGCTAGATAAAAAATGACTACATAAGTAGCATGCATTTTTCCCATTGATTTTCGATGGTTTTGGAAATTCAAATATATTTTATAGAAACCATCAACAAAAATATGCTTTCTTTTAATCAATCAATAGACAATTACGTCTTCTTTATATTTTATACTTAAGGAAAGAGTATAATTACGTTTTAAAAGTTCCTCATTGCCGAATTATTTGTAGCCTGATCATTCTTTGCATTAGCGTTTAGTGATTTCACTCTTCAAGGTGCATGCTATCCGCGTAGAGAAAATCACATATTTTTCTATGTCAATAAAGAGATATCATACAGAGTCCATAAAATTTTGCAATGGATGCAGACCATGTTGTATATTTCATGAGGAGCATTGGTAAACGGCCAGGTGCGATGCTATGTGAATGGACATTTTGCGGTCTTAAAAAGTCTCATAATTAGAAACTGTTTTAAAACCTAAATATACTCTTTCCATTTTTATAAAATAAAAAGAGGACGTGATTGTCTGTTGATTAAAAAAAGCATAGTTTTGTTTATGGTTTCTATAAAATATATTTAAATTTGCAAGACAATCGAAAATCAATGGAAAAAATGCATGCTACTTAAGTTGCCATGTTTTACGGAGTACGCTTTCTACAGGAGATTGAAAAGAAGTGCATTTAAAAGCCGACATCCTGCCGAGTCCGAAATGTTATAAGAGTATGCCTTAAGATAAACAGTATCACAACCGCGACCAAGTAATCTTTCTTAATCGAAAACGCATTTCAGAATTTTAGCCAACATTTCATGAGATCGGTCATTCACTGTACTCTGATGACTACCTTAAAGTATCTTGACCACCCTCACGCAACAGCCACTGTGAGGCCTTTTGATCCCCTTCTCTGTCACGTACAAATAAATATCGCCGGTCACTCTCTTTCGACACCATTTCTCCCCGGAGTATGTAATCCCGGTCATAAGCCATGCTCTTACCTAATTGCGAATACAGTCAAGATATTCCGGGTGCTAATGCTTGGAGATGTCTGAGCTGGTTATGTGAGCTGGTAAAGTAAGTGTTTGTGCTCTTGCGCTCACCAGCTTGTGGCATTCGAAACCTGTTGAAAAAAGCTCACCACATCCTCCTTCTCCTCCTACTCTCACATTCGTTTCAAAAAACAGTTCGCACAGCACACGGTGACAGATCTGGCCCCACTCTCCAATGCGCGCTAACACTTCAACTGTTGAGACCTGGGAGTGCGTATATGATGTCCCGCCAATCGAAGACTCTACCAGCCATCCTGACGCACCACTCCAGTCAGTCTGCCGAAGTTATTTTTGAAGGCTATAAATCAAATCCATGCGGTCCTCACTGTGGCTCTTGCGAATTGGAGTGCTGGGGGGTGAGAAATGAGGATTGTATTTTGCTGGAGAATTTTTACCGAATTCGTGTTGATTGACTTCGGCTGTGTAAGAGTAACTGACTGACCAGAGAGAACTTATTAAATAGAAGCAGATCGTTACGTTTGGAATATTAGCCGGGATTTTAAATCCCCCATGTGTCGTTAATGAGGAACACATAGGTACACGAGCATGACAGTTGCTGCGGAGAGTAAAAAGAATATTTTGCCACGATTATCTTCTGTGAAAATACGATATGAATCGTATCACGCACGTGATTTATTCGTAGGAACATTGTGAAAAGTCCTGATAATGTAGGCTTCCACAGCTTGGGCTGAAGACAGCGATAAAATGCAATGCGCAATTTATTTTGCTCAGTACTACACGACTGTCTTAAATATTATGGTTCAGACGGAAATCGCCATAGGGATTGGGACAGAAGTATTTAGTCACTTGGTGGTCTGATTAGTCGGGAATTCCGACACTGGACGAATCTGACTGTTGAACGTCTGCAATTTCAAGTCAGCTGCCTAGAGGCTGTTTTGCCAATTACGTGTGGAAGTCAATAAAAAAACTGAAAAGTGTTCATTTAAGTTTGACATAGGGAAGTATAGTGTCTCGAGTTATTCATTACTATATTGTCAGTCCTCCGGATCACTTCATTTTGCTAATCCGAACTTCGCACCTCGAATTTACAGGTTGTCTGAGAACAAAACTTAAGTCCAACCAGATCTTCGGCGATGCTCTCCGAAGGAAGTTGAACACACATATGAGCCATCATTATGTGAAAATGCTCGTAGTGATTATAATTGCAGCTGGAAATTTCCACGTAAAGAGTACATGTATACAGTACATGACCTATCTCATGAATCCTGATCACAAAATCTGCTGTGAGAATTTAGGTCGTCTTAAATGTTGAGCATTTTGCTTGCCAGCCCAGCCTCTTCGAAGAAGTATCCTCGTCTTGTACATGAATTGTGTTTATTTATTTTTTTCAAACAAAATGTTCATAAATTTGGGCGAAAATGGACGTCGCGTGACACTCAGTCAATTTCCTATGTTAATAACTTTTCTGGATTTCGGTTGCGCATGCGAGTGGTTTTTGAAATCGGAGTAAATAAATCTATAGGGGTTTAGTATACAAAGGTCGCTGGACTTCAAAATCAATTTCTTGTCCGATGCTAACTGTGGGAATCAACTTCCTAACTTAAAGTTCACGCACGTGGTGGTTGCTCTGTAGAGTAAAAAGAACATTCTTCGGTGATCAGCTTATGTAATAATGGGATATGAATTAAATCAAGCATATGATTTATTCAATCTATTGTAGGACAATTGTCCACGGCTCCGATAATTCAGGCTTCCAAGGCTCAGGCTAAAGACGGCGATAAACTGCCAGCGTTATTGCCTGTCTGTTTTAGGAGTCACTTGTGAGCTTGATGTTATGGTTTTAGTCACTGCTAAACAACCGTCTTAACTATTATGGCTAAGACAGCAATCACCGATGGATCTGATTAGTTGGAAATCATTGTGCTGAGCGTTTTCGATTGTTAGATGTGTGCAATTTCAAGTCGGTCGTCTAGAGGTTGTTCCGCCAATGAAAGACTGGCAAACAATCGTTTATGTTTAACATAGTGAAGAAAATGTGTCCCAAGTTATTTAACGCTGTATCGCTAGTTCTTCGAATTACTTCACTGCGCTAATACGAACATCGTGTTTCGAATTTACAGGTTGCCTGGGAATGAAAGTTCAACCAGCTCTTTGACGAAACATTCCAAAAAATTTTGGACATAGAGCAACCCTATGAACCATCATTGTGTGAATATGCTCCACGTAAAGAGCATATATACATAAACATGTATGACAGACCAGCGCGTCCGGTTCTTCAGACGCGTCATTGTTCCACAAAAACTGAAAGCTAGTGTTTTAGGCCGTTTCACACCGGGCGTGCAAGACACAATTGCATGAGGACTCTCGCTCGCAAATATGTGTACTGGGTTCACGTGGACCAACAATCGGAACAGCTGTTCCGCTCAGGCAAAAAAGGCGCCCTCGTATCAAAGGTGTCGACGAAAACCACATTGAAGACATGGTCTGTTCAGAAGCCCAGCGATTCGGGGTCTCCATCGATTACGCAGGACCTGTCAATGGTCAGAACTTCATTTTCGACGTCGTTGCATACAGTAAATGATATGAGTTCAAACACAGTGCACTCCGAGCGGGGTTTTTACGGCATAAGGCACTTACTTGATGCCTTCATTTGATCGGCCGTCCGCCGTCGTCCCGGTATTATTCTGTCATGTGGCACATTGGAGTGAAAACGAATTGGACAGGTATGAAGTGCGATGTGTATTCTATTCCTAATATTACTATAAATATCTCCTGCTCTCACCATAACCGTCGACAGTCTTTATTTGTCATCATTTGCGTAAACAAATCGAGTCGCTGGTCACCACTTAGTATAAGTCACATACTTCAGTTTCTTAAGCGGACAGAAGTCCGCTTTAAGTAAAATTTAGATGATTTAATACGAGGCTTTCAGGTTTTATTCCCATGCCATGTATGCCTGCTTTATTTATGTGGCTCCGATAAAGTAAAGATGGAGATTGTTGCCATAACTTACAAAAAAGACTACGTTTAGTGTTACGATTAGTGTTTTTAAAGATTGGGGTAAGGTTAAAGATACGGATTAGGCAAAGGGTCGAATTCGTGGGTTAGTGTTCATGGTATGACTGGGATTGCGTATGTTCACCCCACATCGTCTTACCCAGTTCGGCCTTCTTGAACCAATGACCCTCGACTACTTACCTTCCACCCGTCTACGCGCTCTTAACTTGCACCTTTCAAATAACGTGGTTTGTTCTGGCACTCCTTTGGTGTAATCTAACAAAAATGTGGCAGAAATGCCAGTTTTCTCATTGGCTTTCGCAGTTTTCGTCAATTGCCGCGTTCATGCGCTCATACTGATAAAACTTATGTTGATATCCTTGCCGCAGTACAGGAGTCTCTGCGTTCTATTATCTCGGTTGGGCTGCACATTCAATCAACGACAATAAAAGCAATTTATTATTACGAATTGAAAGCGAAATTACATGGGAAGCCCGAAAGGCCGGGCAAACCACGGATGCCCATGGCATCACCTATCCTGACGATATGTATTGCCTACATCTACATCCACCAGCAAGCTGGCTATTGCGATTTAATAGGCATGAAATCCTATGCGCCCAATCATATCTACCATCCTCCGAAAAACGTCTATCGGTGAGTTGAACGCGTTTCAGAAGAACGATGCCGAGCAACGTATATTCACCAACTGGAATTCTTTTTGGATTTAGGACTACCTTTAGAAAATCAAGATCATTCCCACCACTCTCATTCAGGAAATTGACAAACTGAACGTCGATAGCAGCACGTATGTTGACCCCAGTTGTCTGGCCGCATTCTTATGCCATTTTTATACAGAACCTAACACAACAACTCAACAGCGCTATATAGAACACGTATATTTGATGTTGTTTGTTGAAAATTGTCATCATGCCGTAGATAAACAAGAAATACTGTGGCTGACGGTGACTTTCATGGAAGAACTGGGCCCTGGAAACTCGCTGGCCGTGTCCGACAGACGAAGTCTTGCTGATCTAAGCCGCTTCCGTAGAGCCAGTGTTTGATCGGTCATCGAAGGGATTGGTTTGCGACAGTCCCTCGGCACTGCAGTCATGAGGCATTTTCAGGTGTCCACAAAGTGGAAGCGCACCTATGCGACATATACCTTACTGTTCATAGTACTATTAATATTTGCTCATTCCGGTGAGATAGCTGATAGTCGTCTTTATCAGCTATGTTATCCGATCGCACTACTTACATTGCTATCTACATACAAGGCACATTTTCCGGTTCCTTGAATGAGTAGAAGTGTTCACCAGTACTACTTACAGACTACGACCAAGGTAGAGCACAGAACAAATATCTGCAGAATAATTTTTACTGCGTTCAGATAAAAAAATGACGATTTAATAATCACGGAACAATATGTGCCATTCCTCGCTTACCTTCGTTCGACAAGTCGCCGGCGACATGTTAAACGTGTCATATATGTGAGCATGCCCTAAGTAGACGATGATTTCACAAGTCGTGCAACGGCTTCTGTCATAATATCTACTACCAGTCAGTATATTAACATTAAGAGAGTTCCACACAGAAATATCGTCTTCCGTAACCTTCAAATACACAAAAACCTCAAACGGACATAAACAAAGGATCCTAGCTGCCCCTACAACCACTATCGTGCCAGCCAAGGTAACAAAGGAAAAGTACTCAGAAGATCATGTTTATTTGTCATTGTATGTCCGAAGATGCCATCTTGCCTTACGCGTTCTTACAGCTTTGCAAAGACGGCAAGCATTAGCGGCGCAGAGCAGGATAGCGCCATGGATAATGCTGAGACACTGGAAGTGGTAGTAGCTTCCGTCGACTCGCTGGAAGCACCGGACTGTGAGGATGCATCCGAGGATGGAGCGTTGGTAGGCTGTGCAGATGAACTGCTAGATCCCGGGGTTTCACTGCTGGCTGTACCTGCATCCTGAGCGGACGCTATAAGTAAAATAAATGTTATTCGTTTAAGAACATTTGAAGAGTGATCGATGTTAGACGTGGTCTAAGACATACCAGAGAGCATAACTGAGAGGATGAGTAGGGCACAGAACAGGAAACTTTTCATCGCTGCGGGCAGTCGTCCTAAAACTGAGAGTGAAATTAGTGTAAAATAGACAAAGTATACGACTGCTTCCGTTACTTTGGGTTGACTGTCTGCTGGGGTGCAGAAATCCCTAACTCACCTCAAACAGTACAAGGCCAGTGGTTTCTGTAACATATGGAGTCTCCTGTTCCAGGTGCTTAAATATCCAAGTGGGCTATTCAAGGGGCAGCCAATTGGTTGGCTTTCCCTTTAGCATGTGACGTGTGCTACTCAAATAATCCACTTCAAAGCCGTAGAGGACTGAAGAGACGTTCACAAGATGTGATGACTTGTACCCTCAGTTTTTGTGTGAATGGCTTAGTTTTCCTCTCAGTACTGCTGAAGCATTCAGTTTTAGTGAAGCGCGTCTCGTTCAGCATTCCTAATAAAAAATCGTCAATATGTGTACATATGTAGAGAGAAAGCGAGGAGCTCTCTAATAAGGACGGTTCAATTATCTGTCGCTTCATACTCATACGTGGGCGCATCATCGGATAGGACGATGGGACCATCAAGGGTCAGGAAGAACCACGTATTTCCATTTTTCTCCTGATAAGAGTGTGAAGCGTCAGATGGGCAAAAACCGTCTTCACCGAAAATCCCTTTGCATTCGCCCCCCCCCCCATCTCAAAACAATCAGTCAACATTTCTGATAGTGTTAATATTTAGAGGCGCATGTGGCCCTTAAGTGGAAATATAAAGTCAAAGTATTTTCAGTATTAATACTGACGTCCAATTATGACCCTCATGGCTGTTCCGCGGTAACAAGCTCTCTTTGGCAGTTTGAGCCAAAGCAATTTGGCCAGTGGCTAATCGTTTCGCAAAACACCTCATCTTCACTAGCTAAATTTCCTCTTTTATTCCCCAGAGAAATTACGACGCATAAGCACACATGCGACATAATGGAGCGAAGAAAGTGTCATGTCAATCCACTTCAAATGACTTCCTCAACATAAACATCCAAATGTATTTCGAAACCATAATAATTCAATTGGGCCTGTAATTTAAACGCATACCTCGGTCACTTCTTCTCAGTGCTAAGGGCAACTTTGCTGAAGCATTTGGCATGAGTGAAGCATTCTTTGATTGAAGTTCATAATGACTCAATCCCCAGTATACATATCGATAGATCCTGCAATGACCATATCAGAAACTGTACGTAGCTCATTGTCGACAGTTACCAAACTATCAGCCATACTAACTGAGTGAATTGTATAATGTGAAAAATGCTGGTCACTCACAGCCGTAAACAGCCACCAAATTCAAATAGACTGCACCTTTAAGTACTTGCTGTCTATGACAAAATCAGTCTGGTCGAGCGCTGTAATATCGACCGTTCTGTAATGAAAGTTTTCACATGCCCTGAGTGATCCTAACTCTCATGACCTTAACTCTAACCCTCCTAGCTCTAAGCGTAGCCCAAACTGTTCAGACCGGCAAAATTGAGAGATTCTGGTTGATTATTTGAAGAGGAAGAAGACGAAAATGGGCTCTCCGGAACAGGCTTATTAAAATGCTGACGAAAATCCTGCGATAAGAGGCAGATCCTACACTTCAATAGCAACCATCGTCTGTTTCACAAACTTAGTTGTGTCCGCACTCTATTTCAAAGAGTCGAAGCACACTGCAGCACGCCAGAAGATAAAAGAGCAGAAAGATTGTACCTTGTGAACCTATTTACAGCCAATGGTTATCCCAGACATTTCATTCAGAGAAGCAAACGTCGGGCGCACAGACGACGGCCAAATGAGCAGCAACCCGAAGTCTGGAGCGCCATTTCTTACATTAAAGTGAGCTTTGAAGCGGTCTCGCGACTGTTACAACCCACCAGAGTAGGCATAGCTCATTGACCCCAGGCAAAAATTCGACGTCGCCTGATGCAACCTAAAGACCCATTGCCACCCGCTGAAACCTCAGCAGTAATATAAAAAAATAAATAGCAATGAGGACGACTGCAACTATGTGAGAGAAATCGGGTGGAAATTGCAAACTGGCCCACAAGAGTAAAAATCGGCCACTCGGAGGTTAGACCCTAACTCCCAACTGGCAACGCACGCTGGAGAAACTGGGCATACTTTTGATCTCCAGAGAACCATCATCTTAGGCCGGGGAAACACAAAAACAGAACGGCTAACTTTTGAGGCGTGGTTCTCCGATGCTCACTCTATCAACAGGCATCTGAACCTTCCTGCAGCTTACAAAGTCCTACTCAACACCACGGTGTACAGAAAGACGACTAACACGACTCAGATTCTTAACTACCACAGTAACCACCCAATGGCGCATAAACGCAGCTGTGTTAGGACACTCTTCCAAAGGGTAAAAACGCACTGCAGTGAGGCAGAGGGACGAGTACGAGAACCTCGGCATCTTTGGGACCAACTGGCAAGGAATGCATACCCGAACAGCTTCGTCAACCGCTGCCTTCGCACGCACCCACGGCGAACAAACAGAGGAGGGCCACCAACATCCTGGCACCCTCTACCATATATAAAGATCGTGTCCGAAGCGATGGAACGTATCGCTGGATAGCTCGGCGTGGGTATCGCTCACCGTCCGACAGCGACCATGCGCAACAAAATCATGCGAATGAAGCATCGCCTAGACGTGGGAGAACAATCGGGTGTCGTCTATCAGATCCCACGCCGAGATTGCCCTCACCACTACACAGGGCAGACCGGACGACGACTTAACTCACGAATAACGGAACACAAGCGGACGGTCCGGAGAGGCGACCCGTTGTCTCAGGTCACCACTCACACCCTGGAGGAAGGCCATGAATTCAACTTTGCGAGCAAGAGGATAGTAGCGCGGGCCAGCAATAAGACAGGGCGAGAACTGTTGGAGGCCTGGGTGTGTGACACCAACTCCATCAACAGGCACGTCAACACACCCCCCTGCTACCACGCGCTCCGTTCCCGCGGCCAAGAGGCGAGACCCAGTTTCCGACCAAGGGTGCACGCAGTCACGCCACCGTGAGACGGCGTGGGGCTCAGCTTATCGCGGATACCACCCTCTGCACTCATCTCTCCTCCCCCCCCCCTTCATGGCTTGACTACAAAAACTGCTCATTTGACGTCGCATTCTCACAGTCTCTGACGCTGGCCGAAAGCTCGGACTAGTACACCTACTGTCCCAGAGATCGTGTGTTCATCTTTTTTTTACAAAGGCCTACGTAACCACAATCGTAGAGCTCAGGACCAAACAACCACGCCAGACTTAAGAAGGCCGTACAGAGATAGCCTGACGGCGAGTTTACTCGGGGAGGAAGTACAAGAACCGCCAGACCGACTAGGATAGGAATTTCAGAAATTATTAAGTCGAGGCATATAGTCAAATGACCCTAAACCCAGCCGCCTGGAATTTAGCGCCAAGTCGCATCTGATGCGTAGGATCTACAGACCCTTGTCTAACCACCTATTTCCTACTTATATCCTACTCAAGACTCCTTCTTTACATGACCATAGGGGCCATTGTGGAGAATTCACGGAATATCGATGGGCCTCATGAGTTGCGACCATGTAGGAGTATTCATGCAAACAGGAAAGTTCGCTCAATTGTAGCTGAGGGATTAAGTCAGAACCAGTAAGGGACGCAAATAGGCCGTCCAACAGGGTCCTATAGTAGGTGTGTTTAAAAAAAAACTCCTAACATCCTAGTTTATGCTCCAGACATGGAGATCTGCTTCTTCTCAGCAAGTTTCCTTTCGTCGGTCCTTAAAAGAATGAACCAGTGTGTAAAGGTTTCAGTAAATGTTTTTCGGAGATACACACGCTTAGGTGTTGGGCTGTGGCAGTTCGGAGTCGATGAAGATGTAGATGAGTAGAGAGAATTCGCAAAAAGATTTATGGTCTTCAAAAATAGCTAAAGCAGGCTAACTTGAGTGGCGCATCAAGATGGTAATCGTAGTCCTCTGCGGGTGTGGCATACTTAAACTGCTGTTAGCTCTCAAAGAGTGAAGTGTTTGAGCATTGGAGTGCGGGGGCAGATCTGTCACCGTGGGCTGTGCGAATTGATTCTTGAAAAGAAGGTGAGAGGAGGAGCTGGTGAGCTTTCCTCAACAGGTTTCGAATGACAAAAGCTGTCGAACGCTACAATACAATTACTTGTCCAACCAGTTTGCATAACCTAATGTTCAGAAGTAGGAGATGCGATCGCTGGGACAAGAAGTTTATTGTCCTGACGTTTCGGATTCCCAGTCGAATCCGTCATCAGAGACAGTTGTAGATAAAGACCCGCTGCCACGGCAGGAGACGTCTGGAGTCGTTTACCACATCTGGTGCAATTACGGATAGAGCAACTACGTCGGAGAAACTGAGAGATAACTCCATACGCGGATGGGTGAGTACGCAGCAGCGGTGAGGAGGAAAGAAGCTAGCACTCGGGTGGCGGCTTATTCTGGGGAACCCGGCCATATTTTCTAGTTTCAATAGCCCAAAATCCTTGCAAGAGCTGACAACCGCGTAAACCTCAAGCTACTTCTATCATGGCTCTCAGGTCTGCACTTCAACAACAAGCGCAATGACCTCCGGGTACCATATTCGGTGCTGAGACATTCCCGGAACGGAGGAATCAGTCACGTGGGAAGGGTGTGGGCGAGCAACAATCCCGGGCCGAATTGCCGAGTAATCTGCACGCCATCATCCAACACGTATGATTAAATTGCAGCAATTAGCAACTCGGACCTCAACTGACGAGCCCTCATCGCTTCAATTACGACTCCCAGTGGTGATTGCGAAGGCTGTTAATTATAGTACCCATGCGGCCATTTCGTACTATAAATCCTGCAGTCTTTTTGCTTCCACTACCTTTATCTGCAACTGCCTCTGATGATGGGTTTGAGTGAGAATCCGAAACGTCTGGCCAATAAACTTCTTGGTCCAGCGCTCGCATCTCCATCTTATGAACTGCTTCCTGGGACTTGCCAGTTCGCTTCTGTTGATAACCTACTGTATCATATTTCGATGGGACCGGCTTATATGGACGTCTAAACAAGACATGGAAATAGGAACGCCCCGCCAGGTAATAGAGGGGGTCTACATTTGCACACGTTGCCATTGTCGAACTCGTGCAGCATAGGAATTTCCGACCAATCGGAGCCATGAATGAGCACGCAATTCTTCTGCCCCAAGTCCTATGGTGATTGCTGTTGGAATCATAATAGTTATGACAATTTTTCAGCAATGAGAAAAACATCTCCAAGCGTGAAATTGACTCCCAAAGCAGATAAGCTATAACGCATGCAGTTTATCGCTGTCCTCAGCCTGATTTGTGGAAGCTCTCACTATCGGAACTTGGGACAATGGTCCTACAATAGATTGAATAAATCAGATGCTTGATTTGGTTCATATCCCATTTAAATATAGGCCGATCGCTGAAAAATGTTCTGTTTACTCTCCAGAGCAATTACCACACGTTCATGGATTTGATTTATAGCCTTCAAGCAGGCTGACAGGAACGGTGCGTCGGAATGACAGTCAAAGTCCTTTGCACGCCGGGACCCCCCCTAAACCACTGCCAGTCCTCAACAGGTGAAGTGTTAGTGCGTTGGACTGTGGGGCAGATCTGTCACCGTGCGTTGTGAGAGCTGTTTCTTGAAACGAAGGTGAGAAGAGGAGGACATGGTGCGCTTTTCTCAACAGGTTTCGAATGAGAGCAGCACAAAGACTTGCCCAACCAGCTCACACAGCCCACCGTATCAGATTTCTATCGGAAAATCCCTTGGTTGGTAGTTTAGGGAAAGCGGAAGTCTACAAGTCTCTTTCGCGGTCCCCAAAACATAAGGATTACAACTAAACAGTGTAGTTAAGAAAATGAGCTTCGGTAATCAGAAGGGAATGTGTCGTTTTGATTAGGTGTAAGTATCGTCGCCTATGTTTCAGTCTGACAAATTCTAACTTAACATTTTCGTACAGACGAAGTTTACATAACTGACATCAAACAATTCAAATGACGGGCACTTTCGTAATCTTAGGATATGGGGGAGCAATTTATATTAGCTTACAAGAAATTTACAGGTTAGGCTTAATTTAAAATTTCATGGAGACAACCACAGACCATGTTTCCTACAGCTGTATTAAGAATAAAATTCTCACATGACCAAAGTGCGGACATACTGTGGAGTCAAACTAGAAGTAGTCTATGTTCTGCATGCTTCAATCAAGGCACGGCAAGGTTCATTCCTCACACAGTCATTTATAACCTGGTGGATAACGACCACCGATCAGAGGTCAGTCAGGCCACTTATGTCATCCATAAGATACCAGCGAAATGCGTCAGTGTACTGCGCAATCACATATCGGCCATGTTGGTGTCGGCAACCGACCCTGACTTCTGCCCAAGTCGGTCGTTCTTTTAACCACTAGAGCTACAGCTTAGTCCCAACGCCTGTTGCTCTGACAGCCTTATTCTTTCTGCCAGATCGCGTTATACCCGCTGATGCAAAACCATACCCCACACTGTGACACCCTTCCCGCAAAGTCCCGACCTCAGATCCAGATCATTCTTGACTCCTTCTCCTCCTGCCTGACAAGTCAGAGTTCCCCTCAACTGCTCACACAAAAACATACCCCACAGTGTGACACCCTTCCCTAACCCCTGACCTCAGATCCACACCGTACCTGACGCCTTCTCCTCCTCCTGCTTGACAGGTCAGGCTCCACTTAACAACCTCCGTCGTCAACTTGTGCCATTGGTTACGCTTCAGCTCTCACCGCCCCACAAACGCGTAAACTACTGCGTTGGCTTCATACTGGGTAACCAGAAATATGCGTGTGCCGACTTTCTTTTCTTCGATCCGTGCATAAATCTTGTCCACGAAAATGGAGAAAAGTTGTATTTGCTCTACTAGTGCGACTGCGTTAAAATTGCTCCCCACAGAAAGGTCTATTTAGCCGCTCATTCCTTTCCCTGGCGCTGGCAGGCTGTCTGGTACATATCCTGGCTACTTTTTCATCACCACTACCTCCAGGCAGATATTCAAGGGTTTCGGTAAATGATATATAAACACGAAGGCTCCGTCTGGATTCGGCCGCGCGAAAATTAGCCTATCTGGTATGTCTGGTGCTTATTCTGCCTTCTCAACACTTGGATACTTCATAGAAGACTAGCGTGTGAAGACGATGATGACATTTGTGGGACGTTGGAGTGCCAATCTGTAAATCACAATCAGAACGGCGTCAGACTACTGATGGCGTTTTTACAGTTATAAGTAGCTTAGTTTGACTTGTCGGACAGGGACTTCAAGTGCACTTAAGGAGGCGTCTACTGTGATAGACCATACGAAAAAACATTGTCAACAGATGGCGAAACCTGATTGAGCACTGCACTAAAGCCGCCTCTTGAGCAGATTACAGCTTAACAGCTATCATTGGTGAGTAAACTTGGACTACGCCTGAGTGCTGCTATGTGCGTTTATTTAAAAAGAGGTGGCTAAACCAGCTAGGGTGGGATAAAAAATTAAGGCCTTATGTTTTCCACGGATGAGTCTCCATGGGATCCGTCTGTTCACACACCCGATCGTTCGCATGATCGCGGATATCGGTTCAGATTGATCCTTTTCGTCTTCGAATTCTGACTGAGCAACAACATCTTAAACACTGTAACTAACTTATTCAGGATCACATCCGAAATCTTTCCTGCTTGTTCTTGAGGAGAACGGTATTCTACTTCCTCTGGCAGGTTCGACCTTGAAACCATCGGTAGAAGAGTCGGAACCCCTAGGAAAAGAGGACTCTGAGATTTTCCGACTTGGTTTCTTGCTTGCCTTCTAATGCTGTCCTTGAAGACTGCATTCAGGTGCCGACCGAAGCATATTCAAACAAACAGTGTCCCAGTCTAATGTGCTCTGTGCTTGAAATCGCATTTCTTCAGTCCTGTCCTTAACGGCGAGATGAAACTTCGGTCAGACATCTCTATCGTGATGCCTCTCCAAACACTGAGAATCCTGCTCGACACTGAAATCATTGTTCTGTTCGACAACTTCATCCAGTACATTCTCATTACTTTTCGTTCGACTGGATGCAAAGTCGTGCCCTATCGTAAGTGAGCCAGCGAGTGCCGCAGAACATATATCCTCCAGTTTTACATTTAACTCATCCTCGTCCTTTTCCTGTGCGCTTGCTCAGCATGTTTGTCAGAATATTGGCCTGACTATGTCTTTACCCGATTTGGTAAGTGAGGCCGGATTTTGGCAAGTCACTATTTAGTCATTTTGATACGCAACCCGCCGATGTATCGTCACATCCAATCTGATATTTGTTTGTCAGCCAGATAAATTTTTTGGGCTCGCCGAAAATTCAGAATACGGCTCCAACGACTTCTGCACAAGATTTCAATTGAACGACTGCTACGTCATGCAAACCCACCTAACAATGCCTCAGTCGACCTTAAAGGTTTGCAGTGTATCACATGCTGACCACCAGAGTATCGTTTGTGTTGCACGAGGGGACTCACGAGCTTATTAGGTTATTGTGTTTTTCAGGAGATGGTCATCACGTAAACTCAAAAGACAACCAATTTATAGATGCATAAGAACTTGACTTAGACGGGAAGGTCAGTTCATTCGTTGGCATGTCCTATGAATGTAAAACCTAAACGGGGATTTTTGCAATCAAAGCAATCTGTGAAGTTGTGCTCTACAAAGGACTACAAAATATCTTTGTCCGAGGGTGATTTCAGCTGTCTCTTATCTAAGACATGCTCTTATTTTAATGCTCCCCTTCAAAAGATACAGTATTCGAATTTATGTCTTTAACTTACCATGGCGGTACAGCGTCTACTATCGTCCGTTGCATTTGCGCCTCAGCTGATTTCCTCTGGAGCACATTGCAACCCAACATAAGTGGATGCAAGTGGAGCTCAGAGGCATTTGATGATCTATTATTATCATCTCGCTTCTAGGCTCGTTTCGCTCAAGCTCAAACATAACGTGATGTGAAAAGCATAGAGGGAGAAAAAGTATTCCACATTTTACCGGAATGACCACAAGTTTTGCCGTACAAACTTAGCCTTTCTTTGAGACGTGGGATTAATCGAAGATGAAATGTGAGTAGAGGAATAACTTGTGTTCCGAAAAATGAGACATTTGAACATATTCTAAACGCGCATTCTCAGTAGACGTCACAGTCCGTTAAGCCCGGACGATTTGCGTTCGCACTGCTTTCAAAACTACTACAGCACACAGAAGGACACTACTCGCACGCACCCACGGCGGACAAATGGAAGAGAAACACCAACAATTTGGCACCCCCTACCGTACATAAAGAATTTGTCCGAGGCTACAGAACGCATTGCGTCAGAGCTAGGTGTGGGCATCGCTCAGCATCCAGCAACTACCATGCGTAGCATGATCATGAAAATGAAGGATCGGCTGGACGCAGGTGAACAGTCGGGCGTAGTCTATCATATCCCGTGCCAAAACTGTCCTTGCCATTACACAGGCCTGACAGGACGACGTCTCAGCTCGGGAATACTTGAGCACAAACGGGCCGTTTGAAGAGGCGACCCACTAGCTCAAGTCTCCACTCACACACTGGAGGAAGACCATGAGTTTGACTTCGCCAACACGCGGATATTGGCGCGAGAAGGCAACAAAACGGGGCGAGAACTGTTGGAGGCGTGGGTGTCGGACACCAACATCGATTTGCCGGCGTGTTATCATGCCCTCCGCCCACGCAGCCAGGTGGCGCAGCTCACATCGTCGCGAAGTACAAACGGCGTCACCACGCCGGGGGACCACCGTGGAACAGGCGGCACAAACCAGACGCAGCCCCTCCCGCATAGAACTGCGATATAATTTTTTCACGTTGCTGCACTATAGCAGTCTCTGATGGCGAACTCCAGTTCGAGTTCGAAAGCTCAGGCCAATAAAACTACTGTCCCCGTTGTCGTGCCTTCGTCTTCTTTTTAACCGAGAGATGAAGTAGCAATCAGAGGAAGGACGGGATTTTCAGTCTAGCTTCTGGATGAATATTAAGTGTAGGCCTACGAAGCTCACTTTACTGGCACATCGGCACAAGACAAATGGGTCATTATCGTGCAAAATTATGATATCCACTCGGTTTTGTTGGATGTCGTTGTAGTCGAAGATATCCTTTAAACCCGTTGATAGTGTCCGTGGGTCGGCCGAGAGACCGACCGCTCTCCAAATTTAATAGACACACACACCATTAACTGTTGACAGCTCTTGAAGTTTTTCGCCAGTGCAGCGTAGAGATTTGGGAAGTTTATTCCGTATATGACCATTTGGGTGGACTTCATATGTTGGTCTAAAAATAGAACCTCATCACAGAGGTAAATGCTCCTCCAGAAGAAAGGCCGAGAGTTAAATTGTTTCCTAGCAAATAATAACGTTTCCTTATAAGTTTTCTACTTAAAGTGGTTCCATCATGACCTTTTGTCGATAAAGTTCAAATTCCTGCATTCTTTTCCCGATTAGGTTCATAGGAAGTATCGGCTGATGCTTTCTATGGATGGTTTGAATGGGTTTATAATGATGTTTAAATGTACGGCGAAGACATTCGTCGTCTTGCTTGCTTGTAAACCGCTTTGGATCACCTTTTTTTATTTATGGACACGATTCTACCACTAATTAAATGCCACGGCGCAACCTTATCAATATTGAAAATATTTGCCAACGACTCATGCAGCAAACTTTCCGCTGTTACTTTCCGCATCCTTTCCCAGTCGACTGCTGATAGGAATTGCTTGAAAGTATTTAATTGAGAAGGATTGCAAAACTAATCATCAAGCAGCATTATTCTTTAATAATGCAGTTACGATAGGTTGCCATCTTTCGAACGAACCTCTTTCCGACTGCGTGCAAAAAGTCCACTCTGTAAAAATAACTACTAACGTAGCATGCATTTTTCTCATTGATTTTTGATGCCCTTGAAATATAAATTATATTTCATGGAAAGCATGCATAAAGATATCCATTTCTTGCTCATTCGGTAGAAAGTTACGTCTTCCTCAACTTTTGCACTCGAAGGATAGGAATAATATGGTTTTTAAAAAATTTTCCAATTCTGAACCCGACCTGCCGTTATACTTGCATGCAGTGTTTACTAACTACAAGCCGTGTATTTCCCGCGTACGGAAAACTGTACATTTATATATGGTTTTAATAGGAGACTATACGGGGTTCATAAAATGCAGTAGTGGATTTCAACCATATTTGTAACTTTAAAAGCAACTTCGATAAGTGCAAAGACAGTACGTTTTAGGAACTGTAGCAAAAAATCTTACAATTAGAAAAGCTTATTAAACCATATTATTCCTTTTCTTTGAATGTAAAACTGGAAGAAGATGTACCTGTCTACCGAATGAGCAAAAAACGAATATTCCTATGTGTGATTTCCACAAAATATAACTAAATTTTTAAGGGCATCAAAAATCAATGAGAAATACGCATGCTATGTAAGTAGTTATTTTTGCAGAGTACAGTCTTTGCACGCAGTCGCAAAGAAGTTCGTTCGAAAGACGGCATCCCGTGGTAACTGACTTACTACCGAATTATGCTGCATGATGATTAGTTTTGCAATCCTACTTAATTAAACTTTTCGGAACGAAAACGCATTTCGAAATTCTGGTTGACATTTTACGAGTTAGCCCGCCTACTGTGTATATATTTTTGTTTACGCCAGGTACTCATCCGTGTGTCAAAACAAACTGCTGTCAAACAACTTTCTTACTAAGTTTTATGGCATTACACGGCATAAATCTACAAAGCAGAATTTCATAAGGTCAGTTAGCCGCTGTTTTTTTTAAATACGATCTTGCACACTCACCCACCCGCACCTGTTTTTCCTGAACATAAAATTAAGTTTTCCGTTTCCTGCTGGGAAATATTTTGGAAATTGATCTTCCTTTACAGCACAATGCGCATTAACATGCGGTTTTGATCTAAGAATTTACAGAACGTAGGATATCACCTCAGTATCAAAAAGGCCAGATTTTGCCTAAATCTGCAGCCTGTCTGCCTTTTATAAAACAGAGACGAAAGGACTCCCTCTTTAGCGAATAGCTTTTTGGGTATTAGATAAACTTAGCAAATACAAATAAGAGCACCAAATGAACGGCATACTATTCAGTCACATTTCGATCAGGACATTTCAGGAGTTAGACCACCAACCACAAGTATATGCTAACTTTGTCAGCTTTTGCTGCGCCTCGGCATCAGTTTATTAAGGTTGTACGGTTAGTCACATGCTTATCAACTGTCAACTTTGTTTACATAATTGTCGGTATTGCATAACCATCAACAGACATATGTCAGGGGTATTTGAACAACTGCGGCCCATTGAAAGGGCATTTGGGATTCTGAATAGCCAATACACAACAAAAGCAATCTGTATCCACACAGATAGTATCAGAAATTCAATAAGACACACTATTTCCCTACTTTAGTTATGCGGTTTTTTGTCACAAAATTACTGTGCGTGTCCGTTTGACCATCGTGGACGACGATGTCCACCGTGTGGTCCACGGAGTAGGTGCAGGATCTGGTGATGCTCCACAGCACGACAAATAACCCTGCCAACTGGTGGGGTCTCATGAATGAACCTGCGATCAGTCTTGCAAATTTCGGACACCGAATTCTCGCATCCCCTATTTTTGCATAATAAGTAGACGTATTATCCATAAATTAACTGCTCCAAAAATAGCAGCTCGACCATCACAGGCAACGATATCTACCCTGTGCCCATGGCGTGTGTTCAACACCGACAACTTGCGTTTGAATAGATTTTTAATGGGTGCAGGCTTGTACAGCATCTACCACGCTCCCTCCTTCCCCATCCACTACGCCCCGAAGGCAAGCCAGTACCAGTTCTACCGGATGTGAACTGTGATGCGCTTGGTAATATAGCTAAACAATCCGGCAATGCGTGTCAGGCAGGGAGTGATCCTCACAAAATGCACACTAGATGCGCAAAAATCTATACACTGGAAAAGAGGTCGCCGAAAGGGTATGAATTTATGTCATCAGTAGTCGTACCTTAAAAAATTCGAATAAGTTTCATAGAAAATATGTATGAACATATTCATCCCTTCGTTTTTTTAGTAGACAATTATGTCTTATTCAAGTTAATGCTTAAAGGAAGGCTAAAATTAGGGTGTAAAAATGTTTCTAGTCTCTGTATTTAATAATGTTTCTTGTAAAGTGTACAATATGTCTCATATCCACTGCTAATTATATCAAGCCGCTACGGTTCTCTATTAATATTCCATAGAATTTCAATATGTGATTACCCGCACACGGAGAATGCAAACCTTGTAGTTTGAAACGCTGAATGTTGTTTTAACGGCAGTCTGGGTTCAGAATTATTCTGGAATTTGAAAGGTCTGTAAAACAGTAATTTCCTACCAAATGAGTAAGAGTGAATATTTTATGCTTGAGTTCTCTGAAATAAATCAGAAATGACAAGGATATAGAAAATCATTGAGAAACATTCATACTACATAAAAAAATCACTTTTACAGTGTAGTTTTTGCGAAAGTCCGGAAAGAAGTTCGCTCAAAACCGGAATCTTACAGTAAACGATTTATTGTGGGATTGTACTGCACGGTGATTAATATCACGATCGTACTTAAGTTACCTTTTCGAGGCGTAAACGCATTTCGAAATTTGGGTTACCATTTCATGAGTTTAAAAAATCTACTGTATCATGCCTTTACAGAGGGCGGTACCGATTTCACATACAGCAGTAAGATGGAGCCAATGCGTCTGACTCGAAGTTCTCCGGTCAGGCACCTGAAATGCAGTCAATTGTTTGTCATACAAGCCACGACTTTTAGCGCATCGAGATAATTTCAATGCGAGATGGACATAAACATTAACAAGTACCATCCGCGTATGATGAAATTAGACTGTTCACTCTATTAGTTCTCCGACTGAAACATAAATGATTGTCCGAAATCCCGCCTAGTCAGTTGCACCCTGGCAGTTTCTCATTCTCCTCTTCAAAAGTTTTATTTTCCGTGTTTGTAAGTAATATGAATAAAGCCATCACTGTTTGAATAACCTTAGTAAACATTTTGAAAATATGGCTTGTTGTTGGACATGAGACAATTTAGTATTTCCGCTAATAAGAAGCAAGCCGCTATTTATCGTACGTTTTTGGCCTAGACAACTTTGCTTACATGGAGAAATTTGAATGCTTTGTGGACATTCTAACCTAATCGTCAAAATAATCCGTCCAGAGCGCAAAACGCGTAACGCCCGTCTGGATGTATTTGAGATTACTTTGCGTCCAGTCCCGTGCGCCTGCTGTCATCGGATGGGCTTATCATAGAATCAGCATCCATAGACCGAAGCAATACGGGGGAAACTAACTGTACAAGAAACACTGTTGAGCACAATATCAGTAACGTGATTTTTGTAATTGAAAGAGAGGTAATTTTGACTTTCAGGGTTTGGCAGAAAGCACTTAGATTTCAGTGTGCATTTGAGTTGAAGACGAGTTCATAATTTCGCTAAGATTAACAAACTGAAAATAACAACACACAATGGTCATGTAAAGAGCATCAAGTGTGCCTCGCCGAAATACTTCCATTGAAGAAGATGGTGGGCGAGTTTAACTGCACCTCAGATGGCAGGGGATGCATCTAGACTCCCACTGAGCTCGAATTCTTTATTCTTATAAATGTACGGAAATCTGACAAACTGCTTTAAGTCAGTTTGGTATGCTATGATGTATGTGAACAGAATCATCCTAAGAATGGACATATTTGCGAATAGAACACGACTGCTTTCCGTAGATCGCAGCCAATCTGTGTGAAAGCCCGGTGTGTTGCATGTGAGCCAGGTCGGCCACAACGCATTTACTGGTTGACGGCACGGACTGGTGGCTGAGAGAGGCAAGAGAGAGAGAGAGAGAGCCTGGTCGACTCTTGGGACTACGTCCCTATGGCACGTAGTGGCACGCTCTAAAAATATGACGATGCGCTAGAGGCTGTGGCATCGAAGACTGGCAAATGAAAGGGGATAAATTGATCCTCATCTCGGAACTGCAACGACGCCTTCTGAATATGGCCTCTCTGGCACTGAGACTCAGATGGCCTCCAGGCCGGCCAGTTTCCCTCTTCTGTGAAACCCTGATCCATCGTAAGAAGACAGGGCGTGTGTGGCCCGCGTAGACAGCCGTCTAACCTTGAGAGTCACTGCGCCCGATACCACCTCCGGATCTCTTGCTTCCGTCTTCACATTGGCCCCTGAAGGGTGAGAATGAGAGGGTGTGGTAGGTGCGGTTTAAGCCACATTACTACTGACTAATTCATACGCCGTTGCGGCGCCCACCCCGTTGACGGACACAGTCTGGACATCGTCCATAACGACGATCAAAATCCCTTACGTGACATCAATTGCCATTAAACTGGACATTTTTAAAACGAACACGAGCGCTGTTAGTAGCTCAAAGTAAAACACTAACTTATTTTACTAGTCAAAGCTGTCAACGAACTCCTTTAGAACGTTCTCAACTTTATCTAGTAGGGAGGAAGACCCTGTCCAGTATGAAACTACTACTGTTCATCATCCTATTACTGTAGGTCCCTTGGAAACGCATCAGTCGATCCAAGAATAAATCAAGTAGTATAACATTATGCGCGTTTTACGTTTGAAAACATTCCTGAAACTACTCTACATTTCTCCCTCCGCCCCCAGTGGAGGTTTCCCTATCCACCGGATGATGTTGCCATGGGGTGTAAGTGCTTACTGACGCACGTTCAGAAACAAGATACTCTGTCCTTCTGTGCTTCCCGATGAGTAAAATGTGATTCACCTGTCATTACGGCCACAAAACTGACAAAACGAAAGCGTTAAAAAGTCTACTTACGACGAAGGAGTTAAAATTGCATGAACAGACTGATATGTTACGACTTAAATTTGGATCATTGGATCACGTTAATTCTAACCGCTAAATGAGCTTACTGCGATGCTTCTACAGGGAGCGAAATGTAAGGAGTTATGAAGGTCATTTAGGGGAGCAGTTTGATGTCTCAAGGTAAGCTGTACCTATGTACCTTAGACAAATGAATGTGTAATTTGTAATCAAGCTGCATTATGATCTTTAATCTTTGTTGGTTCTTCAGGTACCTCGGCGCTTAGAATTTGCAATCTATTTCCAGTGTCCAGGTCTTGCGTTAATTTTGCGTAATTTTGGACGGGTCCCATATATCCAATTACCTGACGGTCTTAAATTATTGCCAGTGGATGAAACGCCTATGACGATATAGGAAAACGTAGACCATTTTATTGGAGTATTTGCATAAACTGTCGGACCACGTATCATGTCCGAATATCGCGAGAGATTAATCAGGTACAGAGAGTATGCCCGCGAAAGTGGTATTATTAGTATTCACAAGCGGACAACCTTACTACTGTTTACAGACGTGATCAGTTAAAGGTAAAATTTAAAAGGCCAACGGGCTTCCTGTTGCCCCCGTTTACATTAAGATCTGAACTCCAACCCCAATGCAAGGGGGGACGATTACTCACATATCTCGAGTGTGAGAGCAGGAGTGAACACATGCAAGTATTTGAAGGACAGGCTGGTCAATTGACTTGGCTTCAGTTGCTACCATCCGTCTCGCAGCAGACACTGTCTATGGGCGACGACTGAGTCAAAAACCATTTCAGATTTTCCGCTAGTCTGTCTGGATACCCACTAAAAGCATCGTGCATTTTTTGTCATTGATAGATTATGAGAGAGCACTCTCCTAGTGCTTCACACACATATGTCTGCACAGCTTCTCTACCTAGTGCCTGCAGTGCAATCGGTTCCACGATTCAATGACGAACAGCAGCCTTCGTTCTCCTTCTGAATTTAAGCCAAATCGATGAAGGCCGCAAACATGAAACAGTTTGTTTCGTTGCGAAGGTTGGTTTGATATCTGGGATGAAGGCACGTAAATTGCAGTGTGTTCCTAAGATGGAAACACGACAAATGGATCTCTGACGAGAACCATCTGTTATATGCTGATAGTAATGGGCAACGCCTGAAAGAATACATTTTCAATATAAATTGATGGCGGAGAATTCCGTCCACGCCGCAACTTCTTGTTCTACGGGAATGCCTGCACGTGGATGAATGTGCTTAAACAATAGAAGAGTTTCCACTGGATAGATTTGCAAAACGTTTCAAATACCCCAGTTCACTGACTGCTCACGGTTTACTCCCAACTGTCACTTTTCTATGCTAGAGTAGAAGTGCATTCGATTATTCTCAGTTTGGTTCCATAAAATGCTCAGTGTAAGAGTTCAAGGGACAGCATTTTTGGGTTGCAAAATCTACAAGTTACAATAGATCAAGGATTTGTTCAAGATATGATTTACAGATATGATGTGGTTATGTAGCCCCACCCGATGGACACAATACTGTTGGGGTTGGGGTGAGGGTTAAAGGTTAGGGGTTATGGTTAGGCGTTAGCTTTATGGAATGTGATTGCGTTACGGTTTATGTTTATTTGCTATTGTTACTGTCAATTATCGGGTATTACGTAAGATTCTCGAGTGTTTCTAAGCATATTTCGGCTAACCATGCTGGTGACGGAGTACGCTGTGGGGTTAGGCTTAGGGTTTTGCTATGCTGCGGTTTATGCTTGCGTTTTATTTCTATTGTAAGTCGACGAGTATTAGGATTTTCAAGCCCTCCTGGACATACTTTGACCAAATTTTGTAGTGTCAGTGTGCAAATGTGACATAAGGTGGTGTATCGATACGTCGACTGTTTTCTCCACGGCCATCCGCTGGTCATAACATCAAGGAGAAAACCCGCCGTTCTAAGCTAAACACCATATTCTAAATAAAGGAAAAATTTAAATCATAATCCAGCTTGTCCGGACATAACAGATGCACTTAGCTTTGTTCGGTGGGTGGTAGTTTCGGCAAGTGGAACAGATGAATAGTGTTATTAGTCCATAGGCACATTGGAGACCTTTGATAAGGGGGGGGGGGGGTTAATCGCCATATATTTGAGGAAATTTCATTTTCAGCAGATTGCGTGAGGCACATTTCGAAGCGTGAAGTTCAAATGGTCAATGCATTCACAAGTGTCAATGCAACGAGGTTTCTCAAATAAATTCTAGACCCAAAACGCACATAGCTTTGGAGCATTTTCAAAATTGACTGATGCATATTGCGCAAGCAAACAGGGTAATACGGGTGCATGAACTTGAGGGGTAGGTTAAACGGTTGGAACAATTCAAATTTGATTAAACCCGTCTCAAGCAGAACTCATGTGATGCTACACACAAAGGGGAGCAGACTGTCAATCAGGAACGTTTCACTAATGTAATATTAATGGCGTCCGACAGTGAATCAGGATGTGGGGGTCGATCATCTCAAGCCCATGCATAATTTCATTTCCATTTGCGTTGGTGGTTTTGTGTGATAGTCAGCTTAATTTCCAGAAGATGAAAATTGGCGTGGACCAGCGAACCCCAAACAGGGAAACTTTTCTCCATGATCTGACATGACTCAATATGTTGTTAAACGAATTCCCAATTTTGCGTGACCATCGCAAACGATTACATCCAGTACTGATATGAAAAAGCAACGTAGACGTGAAGCGTCAGCATAATTCTGTAAGTAATAAACCCCTTAGTTGGGCACAGTAAGTAGGCTATCCGGGAAACGAAGATAGAAGCATCCCAACAGTTACGAACTAGTAAATAAGAACAAAGTCGTCGGCAGGTAAAAATGCACGTGCTAGTTCTTTGTCTCATTCAAAGTTGTGCCAAGTTGTTTTAACAAGCGTATTATAACTGATTAAAACAAAGCGGACTTAAATGCCACTAAAATACTCCCCTACTAGGAGAACGGAGTTCAAAAAAATTATTGTTAATAGAAGGAAAGGGTGGAATGTTATGCATATCGTACAAGTTGGTAACGTTCGGGAAAACGGACATGACGACCGCTGCGTGTAAGGGGAGGAGTCTGTGGTATAAGGGAAGACGCAGGGTTATTGGGCGCAAGTGGAGTCTGGGAAATAGCAAGTGGCAATGTGCCGAGTAAAGGTTGTTCGGTTGGGGAAGTTGAAAGAGGCTCGGTATGAGCCGCCTTCAAGCGATCGACTAAGACCACGTCGGTGCGGCCTCCACGGTCAATTGTAAAATGCTTGTCCGTTCGAGATAGTACTCGAAATGGGCCGTCATAGGGCTGTTGTACTGGCCGACGAATGCTATCTACACGGACAATTACAAAAGAACAGGTTAGTAGGTTCGGGTAGATGTACGACCTACTTGTTGGAGAAGGTGGAGGAGTGGTTCGAAGATGAGTCATGGCGTGGCGCAATCTTTGCACATAATCGTTGGGATCCAAGTCGGCTGAGATTTGAGAGTGTCCGAAAAAATCATCTGGAATCCGTAGGGTAGTACCGTAGACAAGTTCGGCAGCGGAACACTCCAAGTCGGGCTTGAGTGCAGTACGGATACCGAGCATGACTAGAGACAGATGCTCGCTCCAAAGGGAAGGGTTGTCATGAGCTCGGAGCGAGGCTTTGAGTTGCCGATGGAAACGCTCGACTAAGCCGTTGGATGAGGGGTGGTATGGTTTCGTGCGTATACGAGAACATCCGAGGAGGTCGGTAAGGCTGTTAAAAAGTCTAGACTCGAATTGTTGGCCTCGATCGGCGGTAATAGTTGAGGGGACGCCATAATGCGAAATCCAGTGTTCCAAAAAGGCATGAGCAACGGAATCTGCAGTTATGTTAGGTATGGGAGTTGCAATGGGCCAACGAGTATTTCGGTCTATCGCAGTAAGTAAGTAGTTGCAACCGCGCGATGTTGGAAAAGGACCTACTAAATCGATTTGGACATGTGCAAAACGTGCGTCGGGTGCGAGAAAAGTGCCAATGGGGGCTTTGTTGTGCCGTCCGACTTTGGCCTTCTGACAGGCCAAACATGAACGGTTCCACTGGCGGATATCAGTGTTCATGCTTGGCCACACGAAACGCTCGCTGACGAGGCGCTGGGTAGTGCGGATGCCAGGGTGAGCGAGATTTTGCAACGCGACAAAAACATCTCGTCTCATCTCGCTTGGCACTACGGGTCGGGAGGCACCGCGCGATACGTCACAAAAGATTGTACCGGAGGTGGTGGAAAGAGGAATGGCCTCGAGCTGAATACTAGTGTGTTGAAGGCTCTCGGTGAAAGTTGGCTGGTTTTGCAGTTCTGCCATGCGCTCCATATCGATGGAAGGGCGAGTGATGGCATTAATGCCAGGCCGAGAAAGACAGTCAGCAACTTGATTATAAAGGCCTTTAAGAAATCGAACGTCGGTGGTATACTGAGAAATAAAATCGAGATGACGGGCCTCTCGGGGTGAATACTTGTCAGAAGAAGTAGATAGGGCATAAGTAAGAGGCTTGTGGTCCGTATAGATACAAAATTCTCGCCCCTTAATATAATTACGAAAATGCTTAATTGCTAAATAAATTGCAAGAAGTTCTCTACCAAAAGTGCTATAGCGAGTTTGTGGGGGTGTCAGTTTGGCAGTTTGGCTGGGTGCCAGTGGGCGTCTGTTGCTGAAGGGCAGCACCTATAGCAAAATTGGAGGCGTCGGCCACAATGGAAAGTGAGGCATCAGGTATAGGATGAAAAAGGGCAGTTGTATCCGCCAGAGCCTTCCTGGCACGATGGAAAGCCTTTACAACTCTGTCAGGAAAAGAATACCCGCGGTTGTTCCCGCCTAAAAGGTTATTAAGTGGTAAAATTAATTGAGCATAATGAGGGAATTTGACAAGGCCTAGAAAACGGCGCAGTCGTTGAAAAGAAGTGGGAGTAGTGAAATCGCGAATAGCTGAAGCTTTGGCATCTATGGGATGACAACCAGAAGCATCTACGCGATGTCCTAGGAAAAACAGCGACTGTACACCAAAAACGCATGTGGAAACATTAATGAAAACTCCAAATTTGCTCAATCGTACAAAGATGAGACGTAAATGTTTTAGGTGTTCGTGTTCACTGGAACTTGCTGCCAGGACATCGTCGACATAGACAAAAACGAATGGTAGGTCGCGTAGGGCTTCGTTGACGAAACGTTGAAAAGTTTGAGCGGAGTTGGGTAGCCCAAAAGGCATCCTGACAAACTCGGACAGACCGAACGGTGTTGTAATCGCCGTTTTGGGAACGTCTTCTGGAGCAACGGGTATCTGATGGAAAGCTTTGACTAAGTCAGTGTTGGAAAATATTGTTGCTCCGGCTAGGCTAGATGAAAAGTCGTGGAGATGGGGAAGTGAATACCTGTCAGGCACAGTGCAGGTGTTTAACCGTCGGTAATCCCCGCATGGGCGCCAGTCAACGAGAGACTTTTTGCACACCATATGTAGAGGTGCAGCCCATGGACTAGTGGAAGGCCTACCTATGCCTAGCTCCATCATGTGAGTGAATTCAGCCTTGGCTATGGCTAACTTATCGGCGGCAAAACGACGGGGACGGGTAAACACGGGTGGTCCAGTAGTTGAAATATAATGTACAACGGAATGCTTGATAGGTTGGTTAAATTGTGCGGGTCGTGTGATAGATGGGAATTCGGGAAGTAAACGATGATAGGGAGTAGACGAAGGGATTGTTGAAAGGCATGGATTAGGTGATGAAAGGGTACGAGTGGAGCATTTACAGTGTAGAGAAGTCTTAGGGTCAAACAATTCATGGGACTTGATATCAACGAGGAGACCGAAAAAGGATATAAAAACAGCGCCGAAAATGGCAGTATGAACATCAAGGACAGTAAATAGCCAACGAAATGAACGTCTTAGACTCAAATCTAGCGTTAGGGGTCGTTGACCAAAAGTTTTAATAGTAGTTTTGTTAGCTGCTTGGAGGAAAAATGAAGAGTTTGGTGACTTACGGTCAGTCAAGGTGGGTGGGATTAGACTGATCTCCGCACCAGTATCCACGAGAAAACTACGACAGGAAGTCCTGTCATAGATGTGGAGTAAGCGACTGGGAGGGGATGTGCCGACCACGTTCGTCGCCCTTACTGATCGGCAAGGGGGTTTTCCAACTCAGGTGTCTTGTACTTCCACGCAGAGTGGCAGCGATGGGCGTTAGAACCATAATTGTGATGATACCAACAGAAACCATCAACTGTAGGTTGGTTTAAAGTGGGAGATCTCGGGCGACGAGTAATCGAGGGACTACGAGGGTTATAGACACGAGTGGCCCGGAGCTGGGAAACTTCAAGAGTGAGGGCATCCAGACGTTTGACGACATCTACGATTGTGGGGGTAATTGTGCTTCGACTAGCGACGTTTACCGTAACAGGAGGCTGGTAGTAATCGACTCTACGGTCAGCAGTCTCTGCGAGCATCTGAACAGTCGAAGAAGGAATGTGTGCAAGGATGGCTTGCACAGAAGGAGGTAACTGTTGGAGGAAAAGTTGCTTGAACATGGTGGCATACAGCTTTTGCTCGTCTGCCAACTGCTCCAAACGTCAAAGAAGCTGCGTAGGCTTCCTGTCACCGAGGTCCTCCTCGGAAATTAAACGTTGCAGACGTTTTTGCGTTGACAAGGAAATGCGTGAAATGTGAGCCTCCTTTAGGGCAGTATAAAGGGCTTCTGTGGGCGGGCAATCTATGATGTCGCGGAGGTCGGTGGCGATATCCACTGGGAGTGCTGGCACAACATAGTGAAAACTTCGTATCCTCTCGTGTAATCTGACGGAGGGCTAAACGGGACTCTACAGTGCGCAGCCACAACGCGATGTCACCTAGCCACACGGATGGCAGGTCAAAGGTGTGAATGCCGGCTATCGGCTGACTGGACAGAGGTCAGATAATTGGGGTAGAGGACTGGCGCGTTGACAGTGGAAGGTTAGCGCTCGTATTGGATGAAAAGGTGAGACAGAGTGACTAGCAAATAAGGGCTGGATAAATAATCTGATCAATACAAAGTAGAGTGAGGATTAATCTGAATGGAAATAGTTATGCACATAAATGAAGCAGAAGGAGCTGTGAACGATATAGGGTCAGCAATGTGAGTAATAAACCCATTAGTTGGGCACAGTAAGTAGGCGACTCATTCGACGAGGCCGAAATTCTCGCAAGAGCTTACAATCGCGTGAGCCGGGAACAAATTGAGTCATGGTTTACTGGCCCCCAGTCCATCAACAAGTACAACGATCTTTCCCTTCCATATTCGGTGCTGAGACTTCACCTAGGCGGAGTAATTGGCCACGCGGGGAGCGCACAGGTGAACACTCTTCCCAACCCCAGGGTCGGTGAGACATATGGTTGAGCAATCATCACACCAACATCCAACACACGGGATGAAATTGCAGAAATAAACGACGCGAAATCAGCCATCAAACAGTCATCACACCAAACGCAACGATCTCTGTTGAAGGGGGGGGGGTGGAGCCGCGGTAGCATGGCGACTGCATCCTATAAATACTGCAGCCCCTTGTCCATGAACCACCCGTATCTGCTTTTGTCACCGATGATGGGTTGGAGCGGGAATGGTAAATGTCAGGCGAATAAAGCTCTTGTCCCAGCGACCGTGTTTCTTTATTCACGACTGCTTCCTATGACTCGTCTCTTCGCTTCAATGGGCGATTATTTTTATGTCCGGAAAAACTGAACGCTTTTTTGAGCATCCATGGATTACACCGTGACAATTATCAGACGTCCCTTATTCTACGCAGAACTAATGCCAAAATTTTCACGCTCTATTTGCCGAAGAAACTATTAGTCGGACACAGCTAACTGAAGGCAATGAGCTCCGAATAATGGCGTTGGTATTAGTTATCAGACGGTAGTTGGGATACATATGCGTGCTAAATAACGCTAAAAGTTCTTATTCACCCTTATGACGATGCGCCACTATTAAACAAGTATAAGTTGCTAAATCCATCGCTGCTCTGCTCATGCGAACCATTACGCAATAATATATGACAACATAAGGGCAGCCCCAGTCCTAAGTTTAGACCCAAGGCAATTTTCAAAATAAACGGATGTTTAAGAAATTCAGACTTGGAAATCGTTGCTTGTCCTACGTATCGCCAAACCCTGCCGTTTACAACGTCCCAAATACTTGTCTTCACGTAGCTACCTTTGAAAAATGAGTAGCAAAATCTTGCACAGTTTGGACTGCCGCATTGGTGTGTTCACTGGCGCGTGAGCATCGTCAAAATCGATGACAGTCTTCTACTGTGTGCTGGGTTATCTCGGTGTTGGTGATTGGTGCACTTAAAAAAATGAACGACGCTAGCGAAGTGTGCTCTGGGGCTTTTTAAAAGGTGTTTCACCCACTTTTATCTTTCCAAATTATACATCCTCGATTTCTCACAAATCTCAAATGTTATTTCTGTGAAATATAATGGTACCAATAAATTTCGCGACGGCTCGTCAGCTGCATCCTGTTATCGCTTTATAACATGGATAACGAGTGGAAAGACTGCAACAGATTTGAATTCGTGCAGAAAATCAATGTAGAAACAAAAAGATCATGGTTTTGGGCAGGGGTGGCTAGTCGATAGTGTTAATAACTCAACTACGATTTTTCCCATGCGCTGTTTGATTTACTCACTTTATCGATTAGCCATCCTTGCCCAAAACCATGGTCTTGTTGTTTCTACATCGATTTTCTGTACACATTGAAATCTCTTGCATACTTCTCACTTGCTATCAATGTTATGAAGCGACAACAGGAGGCAGCTGACGAGCCGTCGCGAAATTTTATGGTCCCATTAAATCCTGTCCTGCTTGCCTGTTTCAGCTTCGTACCGGGGACAAAATGCTTCAATTATCTAAAATTTAACTTTACCCAGATATTCTTACACGTTGCTATACACATGATGTATTACGGAGGTATTTTCTTTCCAATGCTTTCGATGCAAATCATGCATTTGGTCGAGTGTAAGCGAATATGCGAGTTGCAGATCCTTGTTGCAAAGTAGATGAACGCGTGATCACTGCGACAATACGTGCATTAGCCTGGGCTTTAGGTCTCTCACAGGCAGCCATCATCAGAGACTGTGAGAATACGGTGTCAAATGAGCAGTGTTGTAGTCAACCAAAGAAGAGGACGATGGAAGTAGAGGGGATAGTGTTCGCAGTAAGGTTGAGTTAACGCCGTATCACGGCGTCGTGACATCGAGTGCGTCGTTGGCTGGAGATTGGGTTACGCCTCTTCACCGCAAGGACGGAGCGCATGGTCGCAGGAGCGGGGGTAATTCGGCGTGCCTGTTGGCGAGTTAAATGTCAGACACCCAGACCTCCAGGAGCTCTCGCCCTGTCTTATTGTTGACTCGTGCCACTATCCGTATTCTTGCATTTTCTGATGATGGCCTCCTGAACGAGACCGAAGGCTCGGACTAACACAAATACTGTTTCAGTGGTCGCGCGTTTATCTTTTTTGCATGCATTTCGTTTTCCCACCGGTTGTCCATTATTATATATCAACGACGACTGTGGATGCATATGTTTATTAGTAATTTGCGACGATGAAAAGGAATTTACGAGAACTACCTAAAGCCTATTTTGTAAAAAGAAGAGTGATAATTACTTCCTGATAAAGGTAGAAAAATTTTCCTATATAAATGCACAGTAAACTTAGCAAGGGAACTAATGTTCGAAGCAACAGTTCCCTATTCTACCCTTAAATCCGGGCTCATTTTCCAGGCTTAAGCGACTGCTGTTTCCGGCCATAAAATGTCAGCCTGAATCCGTTTATATGATGAATATTCCACTCCCAAAGAAAAAGTCCTCAATGCCTGAATCGCCGGTCTTTTAAGTAACATTAATATTAGCCGACTGAGATCAACATGAAGTTCTAAACCCACTGCGGCAGGTAATATTTCCATTGATGAGATTGCTGGGTTATACAGGGGAATGATTAGGCTCCGGCACTAAAGGTGGCCTGAAGCCAAATTCCATGGGAGATCATTTCTCGTGTCTTAACTTTTAACTTAACTCTAATGCTAAGTGTTGCTTTTTAACTGCCTCAGAAATCAACTGCATATCTCGGGCAGATCGGTATATATTGAGGTCTATAATTGCAGACCGAATTTTGATGTATGAATATTTGGGGCGCAGTCCAACAGTCACAGCGCGATAACCACTTAATATTCATTCACTGCCGACGGACTGCTAGTAGTCTATTTTGGGACAAGAGGATACCACACTAGCAACACAGGTACTCGCTAAAATCCTAGATTCGCAAATTTCGCGATATTCTGCCGCCTTCGAGCAAAGCGACGAGCGGTTCGGTTCTTCAGTGGGTTCCGCATCATTCTCCGCCTGCTTTCTGGTAAAAACACCGATTTCCGAGGAAAGCAAAGAGCAACAACTAGTAAACTGGATTATCTACCAAAAGGGAATGCGGGGGGCCCACTGAAGAGCCGAACCCCTCGAAGCTGTGCCCTGCAACGACAGAATATGGGTGAAACACGCGGGTCTGGGCTTCTAGCTAGTACCTGTGCCGCTAGTACGGTATCTTGTAACCCTAACGCTAACCCTCATAAACCTAACCCCAACACCAAACCGAACCCTCCTCCTCACCCTAACCCCCCCCCCCCGCGCACACCAACATTTGGCGCAGAGCCACCTATAATGCAGGAAATTCTGCATTCCTCCTGCCGTGCCTAAAGCTTCGTTGTAGGATAGCAGGACAGGTGTGAACAGCCCAAAAAGTGTTTATTTCGTCCAAATTTATACGTGGAACGTACTCCTACGAGGCGCATTTTCGGGCATCTGTGTGTCAAGTCTTTAAAAATGAAAACTGCCTTGCATTACGTTGACTTACTCGATTTGTCTTCTTTAAATACTTGATATAACCGCCCTCAGATGTAACGAATACGTCGACAGAGGGAAGGCATTTATGTGTCCACAATGACAGTCGTGTACCATGGAAAGAATAAATGACCACAAGGTATTTATACTCTAGTGTCCGTTAGCGGCATTACACCACAATGCAACTTCCCGAAAAGCCATCATCTGGCAGTCGTAGGAGGATATTTTCAGGAATTAAATAAGGTGGAAAATGTAGCCTAGGCCTTTGCCAGCTCACACTATGTACTACAACCTGTTAAGTCATCCAGCTCAGACGCATGTCATATCACGCAGACAGGGAGTATGTGTTAAAATTGCGCACTGAGCAATTCGAAGTGAATTATGTGGCGACAGGCAGAAACCCGTTGACTTAGATGTTTCATCCATTAGTATGCGTGTCTGAAACATGATACCCTTCCCAAAATCATATTCCTTACGCGTGTGTACGTGGTTAATCGCTAATTGTGAACGTCTAAGCAGCTGTCTAATTGCCTAGCTGATATAGAAAGTATACAAAATTAAACTATCGCCTAGTTTTCTTGCGAAATATGTCAGAATAATCAGTATAAATATAAATATTCTGTACGCAATCTACCCACATCTAACTACTTGCGAACTTGGCAGTTTAATTGCTGCATTTTAAAATGCATAAAGGGGATGGTCTTAGAAGGCGATACAAGCGAAGTGCGGATCCCAAGAAACAGGTGGGAATAGCTTGATGCGACCGCTGGGACAAGAAATTGACTCGCATGGTGCTTCAGATTCACGCATGAAATCATCACTAGAGACAGCACCAGATTGGGATTAAGCAGGCAAGCAGCGTTGGAGTATTTATGGAATGAAATCGCCATGTCCGCATATTCAGCTATTCAAAAACTTGTTTATGGGCGCTTGCATGAAGCCTGAAGCATATTATGAGAATGCGCGTGCTGGTACGGACAGAGGATTTATACAACTGCAGTGTGTTCTGGTCTGGTTTGCACTCATGGTCCACCGATCACCTACGCGGCTCAATAGATCATCTTGATATTGTAGCTGTGTGTTCTTGCCTTGGATTTTGGCAAATCGAATGTTCGACCGCCGTGACCGACTTTGTCCACAGTTTCCTGTTATGTATGCAAAACAGAAGGCTAATTGGAAACAGGACGTGTACTGAGTACGATAGACAGCACAAGTGAGGAGGCTTGTGGAAACGGCCGAGTATATGGCAAGGGGGACTGTCATAGGCTGATGGGTGGCCAATCAGCACAAAGACGGTGTGAACAGGGGGCCATGACCTTGAGCGTTCGCTTGTCACGCGTTTGTGGCATGATGTCCTGACGGCCCGGGCAGGATACGCTGCATTTCCCACTTGAGAACAGGGACGGTGACTTGCACGTGAATTCTTTTGTAGTAGTGGCAGACTTTCCCAGCATCTAACACGCTCTCTCTTCCTCACTTGCTCGATGTCCTGAGAGAATCAAGAAGACAGGAGTTGGGATAGTGTCCGGGTGGCTGGTATGGTGATGGTTCACACTCATCGAATGTGGTCCTCGTTGTCGGTTGAATTGCATTTCCGGCGACGTCGGTCGGAATGTTTCACGACCAGCATTCCATTCTCCCCTCTAAAATGGCGTCAGACGGATTGTGTCGAATGCAAGGCGTAGATTCTGATGCAACCGCTGGGACAAGACATTTACTCGCATGTCGATTCAGATTCACGCATGAAATCATCATCATAGACAGCACCAGATTGTGATTCAAAATGCAAACAGCGTTGGAGTTTTTAATAGAGTTTAGTCGCCATGTCTGTATATTCAGCAAAGAACAAAATCATTTATTACGCTATTCCAAAACATGTGTATGGGCACTTACATGAAGTTTGAAACATATTATGAGAATGCGCGTGCTGCTACAGACAGAGGATTTAGACAACTGCAGTGTAAGCTAAGCTGCTCAAAATCAGGGGACCATCAGTTGGGCAATCAACACCCGTATAAGTATGAATCAAATATGTTTGGCAAAACAAAGGATCGCGTGTTACTAACAAAGAAGCATTTTCAAAGCGGAGAAGGGCGCATGTGAGAAAATCAAATTCACTTTCTACTGTAGATAGTACTATTACACACACCTAGCTCACATGACCCGTCTCCGTTGCAACTCTGTCACCATTAAACCGCTGTTCTGCCGCAGCTTAATCGACGATAAATTAACGGAGAGCATGTCCCACTATAGTCTAGTTATTCGAGGTTGTCAGTGTTCTTTCAGATGTCGGTTGGCCTGTTGTCATCGAAATTTCCTCGTCATGTTCGACGGCAGTTAATACAACGCATGTGATCCAAGCGGTAATCTGTTCAGCAAGTAATCAGAGCATCAATACGGCCGGAAACGCACCCTATGCGATCGGATATGGATGGGTCGTAGTAGCCAAGGGAGGCTTCAGCATTTTCGCATTCTACCGGATTTCAGCTGGGCAAAATATGAAAAGTCGGGAAGGAGCAAATCGTGAAAGACTAATCCTCACGACGTAACTGGTGCAGGAAAACTTCACAGAAGTTTCTTGAGTTCTGAATTACTAGCCGTCGAAGGAAAGGTGATATTTGTTTAAGCCGAAATAACTATGAGTCATATATGTGGAAAATGGCAGGGGCTATCAATTCGACAGGCGACAACGACGATGTCATCTGTGTGTCCCCCATAGTCGTGGACGCATAAGGGGTGAGAAGTGCGTGGTTTTGTTTGTCTTGCGCGTCATCTGCCACCCTCTCTCTCTCTCTCTCCTTCCTCATTCACAAGGCCTCGGTGGCAAGACGGAGTCAGGACGACTTTATCAGGCTCTGTGTCTTTGGAATTGGGTTTCCGGCATAAGCTTCCCTTTCTCTTCCCCCTTCCCTACACCAGTCAACATTTCGAGCCTGTCAGCCATTTGGTTTCTGATACTGGCTGACAGACCTGCAACATTGTGTCAGTATGCCCCATGCTCATCATGATTAGGCACCGGTTCATGCAAGGAACACGATCCCTGTTGTTTGCATGTGGTGAATTATTTGGGATGGTCGGTGTGTAGTGTGGGGTCTGGTATGGCGGGGAGTGCTAAGGCAGGTGAGACGTTATTTAGTGAATTAGAGTTTAGGGACTGTCCAACAGCTCCACAAATATTGTTAGAAATCACCCTTATATTCCCCTCAATCTTGACGTATGATGAACCAGTTTCTACGTGTCAACGAGTCAGTTAGCCAGTCCGTCCCTCTCTGAGTAATATTGCGGCGAACACAAGTGATTACCGTCTGACTGCTTGCTGACTCGGGCGCAGACGTCAGACGTCTAAGCAAATTTGTGGGCCATCCAGAACCATATTAATACGATAACAATATGTACAGTCGATGTGCCAATGCATGAAATGTTTACTTAAGTTCTGTATTGCGTTTTACATTCGGAAAGATTACTTGAGTAGTATTGTAGCACCATTTGCCGTGCAGCATAACCAAAGATATATCACTTACATTGGGAAGCCGCCGGCTGCTAAAACTGCACTCTGGATAAAACGACCGCTCAAGTGGTATGACTCTTTCCTACTGATTTTCGGCGCGCTTGTAAATTCAAATATGTTTTATAGAAAACATGTATGAGAATATTCACTCTTTTACAACTTAGGAAGAAAATTACGTCTTCTTCAAATTTCATGCGTGGAGAATTTTAAAAAAATCTTCTGGATATGAGATCTTTTAAGAACTTGAAATGCCTGTCCATAAAACATCGTGTCTCTGCATTTGATGGTGATGTTTGAGAAGTTTGCAATATGACTTAAAGTCACTGATACATTTTGTGAAGCCCGTACGGTGTTCTCTTAATGGCATCGAAAATCAGTGAGAAAAATTCATACGACTTGAGCGATTGTTTTTTGATAGAGCGTAGTTTTCGTAGCAGCCGTAAAGACTTTCGTTCAGAAGTCGCCATTCTGAAGTAATTGAATTAGTACGGGCGCGTCAGACCTGATTTTGCCAACAGTCGGCATTGCCGCCTTTAAAGTGGCAATATTGCACAGTTCTACTATCTAGGATTTTTGGTAAGGAAATGGTCACAGTTTTTTTCTGAATAGAACATGGTCTATTTTCACCTTTCATCATGCCGTATGCGACAAGTAAAAGGTCAAGTCTTAAGTTGGTATATAATAGTGTATTTTAGGGTAGTAGGCAATACCCTTGATGACCCTATTGAAAGCATTACATACAATATAAATGTTAAATGCACATCTTTCTAAATTTTGTCAGTAACATATTTGTTTACGGCAGACATTTTTACAGCGCGGGACTGCGAAGGTTGTGGCAGGCGGTCTTTTCGGTGTACATATGAAATTTTAAGTGCAGCTATATACAATCAGCATAAAGTGTAGTCATCTGCATAGTTTGCGAGGGAAAATTTCATTAAAAGTCAGGGATGTGTTGAGTAGGAGTGAAATCAAGAAATGAAATTTATGGCTGACCGCAGATAGTCCTGTAGTGAGAGTCGTAGTTCAGCAAAGATCAAACGATCCGGCAGACTTTTGAATACAGCCATTGTGTCAGATGTCACTATTTCACTTGAGAGTGAGTTCCACGGTCGAACAACACGCTAGCTGAAGGAAAACCTCCGATGTCCTAGGCGTGTACACTCCCGCTCGACTTTGTGCGGATGACCGCGCAGGTGACTTGTGGCCGTGAATTCAAACAATGGCATCACTGTCTTTCCTTATCCAGGGGATTCATGATGACATTCCGTATTCCAGATGCGGTCTGACGAACGTGCCGAATATCAGTGAGAAGTGTTCTGGAGGGAAGATTTTATAGGCACGCCTAATCTAATGCATGATGCTGGTTGCCTTTTGGACGACTCTTTTGCAGTGCTGAGAAGGCAGAAAGTGTGACCTTGTCCAGACACCTAGGTCTTTATGCCTGTCCACTCATTTTATTGGAACGCCATTTATGGTGCACTGGTGTTTTAGGAAGCGCCTCCGACCAGATTCTTGTCGTAATACTACACATTTGGACTCGTTAAACGCTAGAAGCCACTTGCTGGACCATTCAGCTAGCTTATTATCAACTTCCTGTAGCTTCTGCGCGTTGTCAAAGCAGCTGATTGTTTTCAAGATAATTATATCATCTGCAAGCATAATGCCATCTCATTCTAGGTCTGCAGGACAGTCATTTATATAGATGAGGAAGAGGAGAGGACCCAAGACTGAGCCCTGCGGAACGACGCTTTTTACTGACACCCATTCGGATGCAGTGGCACCAACGATCACTTTTTGGAGCCTGCAAGTTTGTGAATAGGGCTGTGTAAATTTGTACGTTTTCATGAATAATATCAAGTAGTTTCGCGCACTGGTGCACCTCGCTAAGCGCATGCAATCCAAGGCAGAAACCGAACCTGACATACGCCTAAGTCATATAACATCATACGCGACTGCCCAGCCGGTGTTCTGCCGCTGCATAATCGATGGCGAAATTGACGGAGAACCTGTCACCCACCGCTCCGGTTGCTCGCAGTCGGCAATTCGCTCTCGGCAATCTGTTGCAGTGCTGTCGCCAAACTTTCCTTGGCGTGCTTAAAGCCAATTAATTAAAGGCATGTGACCTCACCTGTTACTTCTCTGCGAGCAATCATTGCGCCAATACTACTAAGGCAGACGCACCCTACGCTTTAGAAAGGCATATTTGCAGGTGATCGGTTGCAGACAGGCCGTCGTAGATAAAGGGGGCTTCAGTACTTCAGTAGCTTTGCCGCACAAATTATGAGCTGTGGCGAAGGAGCGGCTCATAAAAGGGTGATCTCTACGACGTAAGTAGTGCAGCTGATATTAAATGTCATCTACTATAACTAAGCCAAACGCAGCATACAATGTTCCTCACATTATCTTCAAAGGCGCACCCACATGAGCATCATGTACATCATGCCTATTGAGGCAGCACTACAAAATGGCTCACTCGATCTCGATAGCCAGTCAGGCCTTCAATCGGCTGAAGGACAGCGTATGACATCGCCACGGTCTCTAACTCAACGCCAAACTCAAGATGTCCAAATCCGCAAACTTGACTATCCTGATGAATGGAGTTGCACGAAGTGCCTTAGATGCCCTGCCAAACTCCTCTTAGAAATCTCGTTAATGAAACTTCTGCTGCCCTAATAGTCAGTTTTCGTATCCGAATCCGAATGTAGAAGATGCATCGTCTATTTAGAGGCGCAAGGTCTCACATTCCAGTCCTGTCACTGCCTCAAGTACGGAATTTAGTTTGATTGCACATAAGTCCTCTATTCCCACGAGTTTGCGATTGAATAGAATAACCCTCACGACGAGACGCAGTTCATGGTGACTTGAATGCATGCAGATGTCCTGGGAAGTTTATAATTTTTCCACTTAAAGTGCTATATAATATGCTTCAACGTTTATGCAGCCCCCTTATCGACCTAATGTAAGAGCATGAATTTGCAGAACGACAAAAATGCATTTCGATTACAATGGCGATTTTAACGACCACAAAATCAGAAAGTTTTTTCTAGGGCGCCAATTAAATACTCCGTGTACACTGTCAGACGTCCCTAATGTGCCTTAACATTAATACCACTCTTCATATGTTCCACCTACCGAAACTACCTCCCATCCAACAAAGCTATGTGCCAGTATATGTCCGGCAAAATCGGATTATGATTTTATTTTTCGTTTATTTAGAATGTAATGGTTTTGCTTAAAACGGCAGGTTTTCTCCTTGGTTTTATGGCAAGCACATGACCATGAAGAAAACAGCTGCTGTGTCGAAACGCCATCTTATGTCCGTTTTGCAATCTGGCGCTGCCAAAATATGTTTAAGAATACTGGAAAATCTTAACACTCGTCGACTTACAATAGCAGTAACACAGTAGGATAAACCACAGCTCCAGCGAAATCATAAGCCTAACCCTACGGCGTACTTTATAAACCAATAGCTGACTGCGGGGTGCGTAGGAAGTATGGTGTACGCGACCCTCAGCTACGCTGAACTACCACTCGTCGATACGGATGAATAGACGCTGAAGTTCTTCACACTGTCGTGTACACCCTAGTTCAGATATCTTGCCGGTAATTTTCACGCACTAATATGAAGTAAAGTCAACACCGACTGGTCTAGTTAACGCATGCATTGCCACGATGATGACAAGTTCTTCTAAGTAATAAACTAACGACTCCCACCAAACGCGTCAATGAACCTGGTGGATACTCCTGAATGGCTGCAATCGCCGCGGAACTCTCATCTGTAGTTCGCACGAAGCCGTGCTCGACCAATGGGCCACACCCTGTCATCCGATTATGACCGGTCGGAAAAACCACACGAGGGTGTCAGGCTCGTGGTGTGTATATCTGCACACCCGGTAGAACCTGAATTAATCCTTAAAATTCCCTACCGACCCAAAACAAAATATCCGACGGAGAGGGCTACATGAAATCCCCTAGAGGGCCTAGGTTAACTAGGGTCGACCTATCAGTAAAGCTTTGGGACCCAGGCGCCTTGAATGACTTAGTAGCTCTATCATTGGGAAGCATTACCTATGCTCTCATGACTTATGGATGCAGAGATGCAGTTAAAATTATATACAAAACATATACTCTCCCCTCCCCATCCCCGTGCCATCCCACCTGCCGTCAGAATAACAGTGTCTAACCTGGCAGAATGCAATGTTTGTTGTCTTCCAGACGGAACATTGTAAGCAAAGAAAGGGAGATCTGGCTAGCCCGAAACTGGCCGGCGCATAGAAGATCTCAGGGAGACCATCCTACATGCATCGATTACCACATGCAATTACTTATAACTGACCCACAGTTGAATGATGCAAATAAAAGGCCTTGAAGGCATTGCGCGGGAACTGTAATATTCCGCCAGCATATGGACGCGTCAGACCTGGTATTGCTTATATTCTGCACTGCCGCATTTAAAGACACAACGGCACCGATATGGTGCATGGCCCCCAACTACGTGTAGCAAGACTGCGGATCGTGTCATTCGTTGAATGGTGCTAAGGGATTTTACTGGTGGGGCAACACACAGGATGTAGAGCAAGACGACACTGAAAACAGCAAAATTTCTGCCGAAGGTATTATCGCACTCTGTCATTTTGCAAAGAATGTGAGCGCGATAATGAATAAAAGAACGAAAAGCGATTTCCAAAAAATAACGGACTTTGAATATAAAGCCGTTGTTAAGTTAGCATTTAATCAGGAAAGAAATGAAATTGCAAACTATTGGAAAGGTGAATAATAAGTGATTTTTACAGTCACACTGAACTTTGGGGTATATTTTTGGAGTTCCTATCTAACTGGACGCCCTACGCTCCATCATTAGCAGCACAAAATTGCTCAGTTTAGCTAACTATAATTTCTGGGAATTAGAATAGTTCCATTTTTCCTAAAATGACATGACCTATTTGCACATTGTATCATGCCGTTTGTGGTAAACGTAAGAGCACGATTTAAGTTTGCGAATAATGTTGTGCTAAGGTTTAAGTCTAGAGATATGAGTACTGATGCCCGCACACAAAAGAAAACAGTCATCTGTAATTGAAATGATTAGGAAGATATTGGAACGTTGATTTGATCGTTGTAGTAAAATGTTGTAGGACATTGTGGGCTGGACGTCTGTTCGGGCCAAATTTGTCGCTTTGCATATACCTAGGCACTATTAACCAATGAAGACCGATGTTTAAGATGAAGTAAAGTCAACACTGCCTGGTCTAATTAACGCATGCATTGCCACGATAATGACAAGTTCTCATATGCAATAAAAAAACGACTCCCAACAAACGCGTCAATGAACCTGGCGGATACTCCTGAATGGCCGAACCTTCCACCGCCGTACACGGCAAGTGGGCCACACCCTGACATCTGACCAGTCTAATAAACCAGACGAGGGTGTCAGGCGCGTGGTGCGTATGTCTGCACACCCGGTAGAACCCGAACTAATCCCACAATTCCCTACCGCCCCGAAAGAAAACACCCCACTGAGAGGGCTACAGGTAATCCCCTAGGGAGCCCAGGTTAACTGGGGTCGTTTCCTCAATAAGAAGCCGTCACCCATTGTGCAATTTGTCAGGCGTCCTGGATTGGTTGATTAAGCATTCCTATTTACAGGTAGCATTGTCTACCCATTAGTGGCTTGTGCACACACAATGGCGGTCGAAATATACATACAAAACATGCACTCTCCCCTCCGCATTCCCGTGCCTTCTCATCCACTGCCGGAGAAGCAGCGTATAGCCTGGCAGACTGCAGTGTTTGTTGTCTTCCAGACGGAAAACAGTGCCGAAAGCATGAGAGATCAAGTCGCCCGGAAACTGGCCAGATGCGGCCGGCACATACGAGATCTCAGTGAGATCATCCCGAATGCATCCATCACCACACGCAACTAGTGATACTTGACCCACAGTTGTATGAGGGAAATGAAAGGCCTTGAAGGAATTGAGGCTGCAATGCGATATAAGCCTGCATATGGGCGTGTAAGACCACATTTTCTCTGCCGCCTTTAAAGGGACAAAATTGCACTGTTCTTATAGCTAGGATTTTTGGAAAGGAAAAGGTCACCATTCTTCTGAATAAAACATGGCCTATTTTTACCTTTCATCATGCCGTCTGCGGCACGTGGAAGGTCAAGTCTTAAGTATGCGAATAGGGCTGTGAAAATTTGTACTTTTTGATGAATAATCTTAACTTGTTTCGCGCACTGGTGCACCTCGCGAGTCGCATGCACTGCAATGCCGAATCCGAACCTGACATACGCCTGCGCCATATCACATCCTACGCCACTGCTCAGCCGCTGTTCTGCCGCTGCATAATCGATGGCGAAATTGACAGAGAACAGGTCAACCACCGCTTCGGTTACTCGAAGTCGGCAATACGAGCTCGGCGATCTGTTGCACCACTGTCTCAGAAATTTCCTTGGCGTGCTTAACGGCAATTAATTAAAGGCATGTGTTCCCACCTGTTACTTCTCTGCGAGCAATCGGTGCGTCGATACTAAGGCAGACGCAGCCTACGCACTAGAAAGGCACATTTGTAGGTGATCGGATACAGACGTACTGTCGTAGCTAAAGGGGGCTTCAGCATTTTTGCATTCCATCTAAGCTCGGCCGCTCAAATTATGAAATGTCGGGATGGAGCGGCTCATAAAAGGCTGATCTCCACGACGTAGTTAGTGTGGCTGATATTATCCGACCTCCATAATCGCTCAGGATATCAAAATCTTCACATCGGAACATTGACAGTGTGTAAGCACACCATAAAGATTGTATGAAATCGGAACTGAATGTCCCCATTTCTTCATTGTTCTTGTGCGGACAGTATACAGGTGGGTGGCAGTCATCCGTTAATCCGCGACTTATCCTTGTTTCTGGATGGAACACCACAAATGTATTCCAACGCTTGATGCATGAAATGTGACCATTGAGAGTATGTACAAAGAAGCAAACTTCGAATAACTGTACTCAAATTGTAGAACGCGCAATCGACGAATTCGCAGACCTACAGTATATATGCTAACTCATGAAATGTCGATTAAAATTTCGAAATGCGTTTTTCGTTTCGAAAAGATAAAGTAAGAAGTGTTGTAAAACTAATCATGATGCAGCATAAATCTATAATGATCCAGTTACATCAGGGTGTCGCTTTTAAAGAACTTATTTTTGGCTGAATACAAGATCTTTACTCTGCAAAAAAGGACTATTTATGTAGCATGCAATTTTCTCATCGATTTTCGATGCCCTTAAAAATACAATTATATTTCATGGAAAACGTGCATAAAAATATTCGTCCTTTTACTTATTCGGTAGAAAATCACGTCTTCTTCCAATTTCATACTTAAAAGAAGAGTATAATTCGGTTTTAGCAAACTTCTAATTCCCAAATAATTTTGAACCCGACCTGCTGTTACACTTGCATTCAGGGTTTTAAGACTACAAGCTGCATATTTTCCTTGTACGGAAAACCATGCATTTCCCTACAGTGTTATGAGGAGACCATATAAGGTTCATATAATTAAGCAGTTGATTTGAGCAATATTGTTAACTTTACAAGCCACATTCGAAAATGCAGATATCTGACGTTTCATGAACGGCCATTTAACGGTAATAAAAATCTCACAATTAGAAACCTTTTAAAAACCTATTCATACTCTGTTTTTGAGTATGAAATTAGAAGAAGACGTGATTTTCTACCGAATAAGTAAAAGAATGGATATTTGTATGCATGTTTTCCATGAAATATATAATTGAATTTACAAGGTCATCGAAAATCAATGAGAAAATTGCATGCTACTTAAGTAGTCATTTTTTGCAGAGTATAGATCTTGCATGTCACCTTAAATAAGTTCTTTTGAAAGCCGACACCCTGGGGTAACTGGATGATTATAGATTCATGCTGCATCATGAATAGTTTTACAACGCTATTTAATTTATCTTTTCGAAACGAGAAAGCATTTCGAAATTTTGGTTGACATTTCATGAGTTGGCACATCTACTGTTATTGCTCACCAAACTATACAGATGGACCAGCACTTTGCCATGTTGACAGATCCGTTCGGAAAAACTCTGCCCGTACTAATCAGGAAAACACGGATGAGACCACCATGGTTGCAGCCACCATCATTGGCCTGTGGATGAGATTCATGATTTCAATCATTTGATCTTCCATACTCGTTCTCCTTCAACCCTTATTATAACTAAAAATTTACCCATCCTGATGACTATGTCCTATGTCGTAATTTAGGTCAAAATCGCAAGGTTCAAGCACTAAACACGGCTATTTTCACGAACAATTTAGGACAACCACAGACAAGCACTCAATGAAAGATGTTCGTTAAAAGGACTTTAATTTCGCATGAGTTCCCTGACATCTTTACAGTATTCGCAAGCAAGAATGACATACAGTAGCACTGGGGCACACGCTAGGACACAGTGGTTTAATTGTGACTATGTGGTTGCGGAATCTGTACCAATCAGTACCCTCCGTCTGAGTGCTAGAACAATCGAAAGACGATGGAAGAAAAAATTTATTTGGTCAGTAACATTTACAGGAAAACTTTTTATTAGGCCAATACAAACGCGACTACACCAAGCAGGCCGAATGCCGCGCTCAAGCAAGCACCGAGCAGAATGCCGAATCGCAATTGCCACATCACGCAAATTTCCGACTAAAACCAAAACAGAATATGAGGTGAAATGGGCGATATATTGAACTGACAACTAAGCTGCACAAACTTACTTCAAACTGTGTATGATCGACGACTATGGCGGCCCTCAGGCCTCTCTACTTCTGTCTGCTTAAATATCCATTTGGACTGCTGAAACGGCAGTCGATTGGTTGGTTGCCACCATCGACTAGAGGCGTGTAGTAATCGAACCACGAACTAGCTGTTTGGCTCACACACAGTAACGAGAGTTGATTTATAGCTTGGCGGACAATGGCTTGCTTGACGTCTTCACTGTTTCATAGAAAAAGCGGGAATGAAGACATGGAAATTGGGGGGCGTTAGCATTTTGTGCAACTGATCGACAACATCTGGCAATTATGCATCTAAATGCTGGCTGCACATGAGGGCAAGGCGTTCGCCTCTATGCTATTTACCAGACGTCATGTCAGAGTAAGAATTTTCATGGAGGTGCCATTATATGTTTCAGTTGAGGCGTAGCGTTCTTTTCATCATTTTGCAATACATATGAGAGAAGGAGACATGGGTTGGGTCATCAACGCAAAAAATGAGGGTTGGATTCGCATCACCCCTGAACCTGTCAGAGGCCGACTGGGTGCTGCCGGCGTCGTCCATTAGTCCATTCCGGTCATTAGTTATCCCTCAATTCTTGTCACGTTTAAAACGCAGTTTGAGGAACGACTGAAAGTACCTCAGGGTGATTATCAATGGTTCACCAATATGCATTCAGTTGGATGTGGCCTCAAACATCACTCTCATCTCAACGCGTATTTGGTGCATGGTTGGACGGACTCGCATAATCACATCTGTGGATAGGTGGCTGAACGTTCATGGATGAGCAAACTTAATCATGACAATTCCTTAGATGGCCTCTGTGGAATTTCTCATAAATCAAGTTAAAGAAAGCATTTTCATGGAGTCTTTATGATTTTTTAGTTGAAGCCTCAAGTCTTTTTTTTATTGTGCAATAGACATGAGAAAAGTAAACATGGGTTGGTCTTTAGCTTCCTTATACGATCAGTAGTGCGACTCCACGCTAAGACCAAGTCGAGCGAAACGGCCACGCCAGAACGGAATAAAGTTCCAACACCGGCCAAATGATAGGTCATATACTCTCAGTAGTTCGAGATTAAATAAAATGATTTAAACGACGAGACGCCTTAGGAAATCTATAACATTTTCACTGAAGAAGTGCTAACTAATATGATTATTTGTTTATAAACAGCACTCGTTGATCCAATGCCCATTTGTAAACATGAAATTGCTGGATGCCGAAAATTGCATTTTGATTAAAACTGGGCTTGTGATAACCACAGAATCTGAACGTTGTCTGTAGGACGACAAACAGATAATCAGTGTCATCTTGTAATTTTCTGATGGAAAATAAGCATGCTGCTGGGACCTGACTAACGTCGATAAAAAACGGAACCCACTGGAATTGCGGCTTAATGGTGTCTGAAAAACGTTCAACTATGTCTCCGGACTCACGTCATATCACAACAGCTGACCGCTAAGTTGACGTCAAATATACATGAGAGATTCGCATCCGTTTATCAAGACAGTCTTTGCGGCATACGAGAACATCCTGGAAGGCCAGCTAGTTGTTCTCTTCTTTCTTCATCGTAAATCCTTTGTCCGGGAAGACCGCATGCAGATGTTCCTATAATGTCAGTACAGAGGCAGACTGAGAGGTCTGAGTGTGCATTGCGATTGAAGAGTTGGAAGAGGAGGAGGAGGTAGTAGTTGAATTCAGTGGACAAAGCGAAGCACGCAGTAAACGTGATAGAGAGACAGATGGTGGGGACGCCGCCTTTACAGAGGCGCTGTGATTGCACCCGTCTCTTTCAACAGTACAGAAAAAGGAGACTTCTCACTCCGCAACCGTGTCTAGCTTCCGCAAATCGCCCCTACGGACTGATCGAGAATGAGTCTTTGAGTATCATGTTTCACGAGAAGAATGTTCTGTAGTCTTCATTTCACCCTTCGAACAGACTATCAGTGTTTTTTTGTAATTTTTGGTCAAAAATAAGCATGCTGCCGGGGCCCGACTAGTGTCGATATCCGGTACCAGTCGATAAAGGAAATCGGTGAGCAGTCACACTCCTGCGCCTAATCAACCCATGAAATAATGAGCCTGAAGGAGCAATCATCATGTCCGCCTCAGTGGCCTCAGCGTACCAGAGCCTGTTTCCGGACTCCATTCCCGCAGACACCCCTGTCACTTTTCAGGAAGTCCGAAATGCAAAACTCCATGTTGATTTACTGAAATAGGTAATTAAGCACACACCATCGCAGTCAGAGGCCCGCAAACTTTCGGGGGAATTTCAGCAGTTTTACCAACCAAAACATTCTCTATCCACCGTTGACGACTGTATCCTATTCTTCAGACGCGTCGTTGTCCCACAAAACTGCAAGCAAGTGTTCTGAGGAAGTTTCACACCGGGTGTGCGAGACTCAACTGCATGAAGGCCCTCGCTCATGCGTTTTATTAACTGCAGTCGTACATGACGAGAAAAGTTCGATGACAGCGTAGCAACCGACTTCTGAAGGAACACTGTCAACCTCGAGTAAGTACAGTCGTGGGTGACATGCTCTCCGTTAATTTCATCATCGATAAGGGTGCGGCAGAACAGCGGTTTAATAGTGGCGCAAGTGACAGATTTGCAACGGAGACGGGTCTGCCATTTCATCCGTTGCCAGTCAGAAACTGAACCTTTCGGTTGTGCTTGTCATGTAAGCTAGATGTGTGTAACAGTACTATCTACAGTAGAAAGTGAATTGGAGTTTCTGGCATCGACCCTTCTCTGCTTTGAAAATGCCGCTTTGTTGGTAACACGTGATCCTCTGTTTTGCCAAACACAAGTACCGTGGGTGTGCTAACGCATGAAACGCTAGCTGATATTCTGAAGTGCGTTTTCCTTTCGAAAAGTTTACTTAAGTAGGGTTTTAAAATAAATCATCTTGTTACATAATTCTATAGTAATTCAGTTACAGTAGGCGTGCTATCTCATGAAATGTATCCAACTTCACTAATGATTGCAAATCACTCGCAAACCGATACCCATTCATGAATACAATTTCGATGCTAATTGTTTGCAACTTTGATAGAATCAAAAATATAAAGGAATTATTAAAGGCAGCGTTATGCTGCTTCGAAATGTTGATTTTTACGAAAAGCTCAAAATTCCGAAAACATCAAAAATGGCTGTAATTTAGTAAACTTCTTTTTTAGATATATAGAATGTCTTCCCATGTAAACAAAACTTAGTTAATATGAAATCATAAACAGAATAACGTTTAAAAATAGTGTTTTGATGAAGTTTAAATCTAAACATGCATTAAACATTAGCGTAATTTTATATATTGCGGTTTTTCAACAGCCTGCATTTTGAGTATATGTTCCAAGACAAACCCGTTAACACGATTGCACAAATGGAATCAATCCTTGGTCAGACGGAGGCCACGCAGGAGACTAAGAGCCTCATCCGACACCAAGTGTCGTCCCACCTGATGGTCCACAGGCCGCGGAAATGTTCACCAAGTTCGAACTTGATGCGCTTGGAGAACTGAAGGCCGGCAAAGACATGCTCGCCATGCCAGCGGACAAGGAGCGCTCCAAGGTTGAGTTGGACAGTACAGACTACCTACAAAAAGCCAAAGTTTTACTGGAGTACCGACAGTATGTCCCATGTGCAACGAACCCTGTAAAAGCGCTGACACGCGAAATTAATGCGACGTTGTTGGCCTTGGAGAACTGAGATGCAATAATACCGACCGACAGACGCATGGCGATACCCCAAGTCAAGGTTTTGGCCCGATACTCCGGCCTCCCTAAGGTACACAAAGACGGCGCTCCTCTCCGACCCATCGTGTCGCTCAAAGGCACTCCAACGTACGGACTGTCTAAGTGGCTGTTCCGACGTCTCAAGTTCCTGACCGCTGAGTCAGACACAACGGTCTCGTCGTCAGCACAATTCCTGGAGAAACTCAAAGGGGTAAACCTCCATCCAAATGAGGTCATGGCATTTTTTAATGTTATCTCCCTTTTTACTTCTATTCCCCAGGACCTGGCGATCGAGACAATCCAGCTGCTTCTACAAAGCAAATACGATGAAATGGAAAATCGTCTTTGACACGCCCAAGTGCTTCAGCGCCTGAAGCTCTGTCTCAGGACGTCCTTCACGTTCGACGGGACAATCTACGAACAGGTGAAGGGCACGCCAGTGGGTTCGCAGATTCGGGATTCATCGCCGAGGCGGTCCTGCAACGGTTGGAATTGCTGGTCTTCCAACACACAGACCGAAGTTCTGTACGTACATTCTAGGAACATCTGCATGCGGTCTTACCGGACATAAAATTTACGATAGAGAAAAAAGAGAATAACCAGTTGGCCTTTCTGGATGTCCTCGTATGCGTCAAAGTTTGTGGTGGACTAAAGACTGAAGTGTTCAATGTGTTAATCTTCTGCGTTAGGAGCCTTCAAGTTGTCGACCATTCCATAATAACAGAGACATCTTCAAGATGAAGTCAGTATTATCCGTGCACAGAGGACAATTATAATTGAGAAATTAAACTTGCGTTGCCTGACGGAGGGCAGAAGGCAATTGCATTTGCCCAGACGCAGGCGTAAGTCATAGTCTTGTATCCAGCCGAATACGGCCTGTGGACATTGCAGGCATTCAGTTGGCTCTCATGGTAGACAGCAGCCTTGCCTTTGCCCATCAGCATGGTATGCAGTACTTGCTGGAAAATTACGAGAACATTTCTAACACCAAATTGCAACTGGACGAACTGGCACAAACCACGATGACCATTAATCAGCAGAAGCTGCAAGGTCTCTTCAGTCATCTTGATTAGGAGATAGGCCTCAGATGGATTCAACCTAATTAGGCCTAGTAACATGGATGTTCCGGCAATGGCAGTGAATGATGGCGTGTGTCCAGAGCAGTACTTAGATCAATGGAGAAATCAGTGCAGAGACGAACGTTGCCAGTGGTTTTCCTGACCGCCACCATTGGCGCGGTTCATTTGTAGTAGTTCACTGGCTGGAGAGCGACGTCTCACCGGGGAGGTTCAAGTTCTTAGTCGATCACTGTAAGTACCAATCGTTTTGGTCGTAAAACAGGTTTTGCATTGGACCGAAAACAGAAAGTGACATTCACCTTGGTGCTGGAACCAAGACCGTCTTGATAAACGGATGCGAATCTCTCATGTGGATTTGACGTCAACTAAGCGGTTAGCTGATGCGATATGACATGAGTCCGGAGACATATTTGAAAGTTTTTCAGACACCTTTAAGAAGCACGTACAGTAGGCTGAGTTTTTCAATCGAAACAAATCCATGGGGTTGAAGTTATGGGCGATTGGTGAGGTATACTAATCCTTGCGTCGAATGACATCAGAGGAATCGTCACATTTGCGCTCGCACACCATCAATATTTTATGAAATCCGAACTGAATGTCCCCATTTCATCACTGTTTTTGTGCGGACAGTATACAGGTGGGTGACAGTCATCCGTTAATCCGCGACTTATCATGGTTTCTGAATGGAACACTGCAAATATATTCCAGCACTTGATGCATGAAATGTACCCGTTGAGAGTATTTACAAATCTGCCTCCCAAAGAAGCAAGCGTTGATTTACTGTACTCAAATTGTAGGACGCAAAATCGACGAACGCGCAGACCTAATTTCTCACCAAAATATACGGAAGGACCAGCATTTTGCCATATTGACATACCTGTTCCGAACAACTCTGCCGGTAGTAATCAGGAAAAAACGGATGATACGAACGTATTTCAGCCAAAGCTTCTGAGTGAAATCCACCAAATCCGATACAACAAGCTTATGCTAACGTCCTCTCAATTAGGCGGTTTAAAAGCTACTGCGAACACTTGTCGGAGAAGAGGTGGTTAGGGTAGAACAGAGTCCACCCTAAACCAAACCCTGTCGATTGGTTGGACGTGCGGTGCGTGGCGCAGGTTTCCAGCAGCTCTGAACTTGTCATCTTGCCGAAACGCCATGCAACACAGTGAGACCACCACAGTCGCGGCCAACATCATTGGCCAGTAGGTGAGATTTATAATTTAAATCATTTGATCGACCACACTCGTTCGCCTTCAACCCTTATTTCAAACCATAATTTACCCACCCTGATGACTACGTTCTATAACATAATTTAGATCACAATCGCAGGGTTCAAGCTCTGAACACGGCTATTTTCACGAACAATTCAACATAACCACAGACAGGCATTCAATGGAACATGCTCGTTAGAAGGACTATATTGTCGCTTACGTTCTCTGACAGCTTCACAGTCTACGCAAGCAAGAATGACATGCAGTAGCATTGGGCCACACGCTAGGACACTGTTTTGAGTGTGACTATGTGGTCGCGGAATCAGTACCAACAGTTATAGTAGTTCCCTCGGTCTCAGTGCTGGAACAATCAAAAGACGATGGGAAGAAAAAATTTATATGGTCAGTTAGTTTTTCAGGGAAACTGTAGGCTAAGCGCGAACCTGACTGCACCAAGCAGGCCGTATGCCGCGAATAAGCACGCACCGAGTAGAATGCCGAATTGAAGTTGCCACATCACGCAAATTTCGTCTAAAACAAAAACAAAACATGATGTGAAATGGGCGATGTATTTAACTGACTACTTAGCTGCACGAACGCACCTCAAACTGTGTATGATCAACGACTACGGGAGCCCTCAGGCCTCTCCGCTTCTGTCTGCTTAAATATCCATTTGGACTGCTGAAATGGCAATCGATTGGTTGGTTGCCACTATCGACTAGAGGCGTGTAGTAATCCAATCACGAACTAACTGTTTGGTTCACACACACCACACAGTAACGTGGGTTGATGTACAGATTCGCGAAAAAGGGCTTGCTTCACGTCTTCACTGTTTCAAAGGAAAAAAAGAGAATGCAGATAAGGAAATGAAGGCGTTTGCATTTTGTGTAACTGATTGACAACATTTGGTAATTATGCATCTAAATTCCGGCTGCACATGAGAGCAAGGCGTTTGCCTCTATGCTTCTTCACAGAACTCATGTCAGAGTAAGAATTTCCATGGAAGTGCCATAAGATTTTTCAGTTAAGGTGTGGCGTTCTTTTCACCACGTTGCAATACATATGAGAGAAGGAAACATGGGTTAGGTCATCGATGCAAAAAATGGGGACTGGATTCGCATCGTCCCTGCACCTGTCAGAGGCAGACGAGGTGTTGTCGGCCTCGTCCATCAGTCCATTCCAGTCATTGGTTGTCCCTCATTTCTGGTCACGTTTAAAACACAGATTGAGCAACGACGGAAATTCTCTCAGGATGATTACCAATGGTCCACCAATACGCATTCAGCTGGATGTGGCCTCGAACATCACTCTTATCTGAACGCATATTTGGTGCATGGTTGGACGGACTCACATGATCACATCTATGGCTGAATGTTCCTGGATGGGCGAGCTTAAATGTGACGATTCCTTAGATGGCCTCTGTGTAAGTTCTCATAACTCAAGTCAAAGAAAGAAATTTCATAGAGACATTATACAATTTTCCAGTTAAAGCCTCACGTCTACTTATCATTTTGCAATAGATATGGGAGAAGGAAACATGGGTTGGCCTTTAGCAGGCTTATGCAATCGGTAATGCGACTCCACGCTAAAACCAAGTCGAGCGAAACGGCCATGCCAGGACGGACTTCAGTCTCACCACCGCCCAATTCATAGGTTCTATCCTCTCAGTAGTTCGCTATTGAATAGAATGACTTAAACGAACAGAGTCCCTGGGAAATCGATAACATTTTCACTGAAGAAATGCTGAATAATATGATTACATGTTTATACACAGCACTCGTTGACCCAATGCCCATTTGTAAACATGAAATTACAGAATGCAAAAAGTGCATTTTGACTAGAACTACGTTTGTAATGACCACAACATCTGAACGATGTCTGTAAGGAGACAAACAGATTATCAGTGACTTCTTGTAATTTCCTGGTCTAAAATAAGAATGCTGATGGGACCCGAATAACGTCAATTGAAAAACTCAGCCCACTGGAATTGCGGCTTAATCGTGTTTGAAAAATCTTCAAATATATCTCCGGACTCATGTCATATCGCATCAGCTGACCGCTTAGTTGACGACGAATCTACATGAGAGATTCGCATCCGTTTATCAAGACGGTCTTGGTTCCTGCACCAGGGTGAATATCACCTTCTGTTTTCGGTTCAATGCAAAACCTGCTTTACGACCAAAACGATTGCCAGCTTATCGTGCATCATCTACAGTGTTCGACTAAAAACTTGAGCCTCCCCGGTGAGACGGTGTTCTCCAGCTAGTGAACTACTACAAATGAACCGCGCCAATGATGGCGATCAGGAAATCTACTGGCAATGAACGTATCAGCGCTGATTTCTCCATCGATCTAATTACTGCCCTGGACACACACCATTATTCACTGCCATTGCCCGAACATCCATTTCAGTAGGCATGATGACGAAACTTGTTTCACTCAGTTGAATCCATCTGAGGCCAATCTCCTACTCAAGGCGACTGAAGAATCCTGGCAGCCTTTGCTCATCGTGGTTTGTTCCAGTTCGTTCACTTGCCATTTGGTGTTAGAACGAGCCCACGGTGGAATCATATTACTGAATGCATAAGCCCGCTAATGACCAACCCTTGTTTCCTTCATCCATATTTATTGCAAAATGATAAATAGACGTGAGGCTTTAACCTAAAAATCGTATAAAGTCTCCATGAAAATTCTTTCTTTGACTTGACTTATGAGAACTTACACAGAGGCCATCTAAGGAATGGTCACATTAAAGCTCGCCCATCCAGGAACATTCAGCCACCTATCCATAGATGTGATCATGTGAATCCATCCAATCATGCACCAAATAGGTGTTGAGATGAGAGTGAGGTTTGAGGCCACATCCAACTGAATGCATAAGGGTGGACCATTGATAATCACCCTGAGGTACTTTCTGTCGTTCCTCAAACTGTGTTTTAAACGTGACCAGAATTGAGGGATGACTAATGACCGGAATGGACTGATGGACGACGCCGACAACACCTCATCTACCACTGACAGATGCAGGGACGATGCGAATCCAGTCCTCATTTTTTGCGTTGATGACCCAACCCATGTTTCCCTCTCATATGTATTGCAAAGTGGTGAAAAGAACGCCACACCTAAACTGAAAAATCTTATGGCACTTCCATGGAAATTCTTACTCTGACATGAGTTCTGGGAAGTAACATAGAAGCAAACGCCTTGTCCTCATGTGCAGCCAGCATTTAGATGCATAATTGCCAGAGGTTGTCGATCAGTTGCACAAAATGTTAACGCCTTCGCCTCCATATCTTCATTCTCGCTTTTTCTTATGAAACAGTGAAGACGTTACTGTGTGTGTGTGAGCCAAACAGCTAGTTCGTGGTTCGATTACCCCACGCCTCTAGTCGATGGTGGCAACCAACCAATCGATTGCCATTTCAGCAGTCTAAATGGATATTTAAGCAGACAGACATGGAGAAGCCTGAGGTCCACCGTAGTCGTTGTTCATACACAGTTTGATGTAAGTTTGTGCAGCAAAGTAGTCAGTTAAATACATCGCCCATTTCACATCATGTTGTGCTTTGGTTTTAGACCGAAATTTGCGTAATGTGGCAGTTCCTATGCGGCATTCTACTCGGTGCGCGCTTATGCGCGGCATTCGGCCTGCTTGGTGCAGTCACGGTTGCATTTGGTCTATAGATGTTTTCCTGTAAAACTAACTGACCAAATAAATTTTTTCTTCCCATCGTCTTTCGATTGTTCCAGCACTGAGACGGAGGGTACTATTGTAACTGTTGGTACTGATTCCGCGGCCACATAATCACACTTAAACCACTGTGTCTTGGCGTGTGGCCCAATGCTACTGTATGTCATTTTTGTTTGCGCAGACTCAAGCGACAATAAATTCCTTCTAACGAACATGGTCCATTGAGTGCTTGTCTGTGGTTGTTTTGAATTGTTCGTGAAAATAGCCGTGGGCAGAAGCTGAACCCTGCGATTGTGATCTAAATAATGTCATAGGACGTAGTTATCAGGGTGGGTAAATTGTTGGTTAAAATAAGGGTTGAAGGAGAACGAGTGTGGACGATCAAATGATTAAAATTATGAAACTCACCTACTAGCCAATGATATTTGCCGCGACCCTGGTGGTCTCAATGTGTTGCGTGGCGTGCCGACAAGATGACAAGTCCAGAGCTGCTGGAAACCTGCGCCACGCACCGCACGTCCAACCAATCGACAGGGTTCTGTTAAGGGTGTCTCTGTTCTACCCTAACCCCCACTTCTCCGACAAGTGTTCGCAGCAGCTTTTAAACCGCCTAATTGAAAGGACGTTAGCTTAAGCTTGTTGTATCGGATTTGGTGGATTTCACTCGGAAGCTTTGGCTGAAATCCGTTCGTCTTGTAGCGGCTAAGCGGTGATGGTGTACGCTCAGTACGCCACCACTTCAGGCCATATCCCAAGTTGTTAGAAGCAGGACGCCATTTGGTTAGGACACTTTATTCTGTTCAGAATAGTGGAGAGAATTTGGCGACCGGACGAGGGTGCGTCCGGCGCCGCGGAGGCGACGTCCGCGACAGCGACGAGTTCTGTGTCGCCGAAGGTCGCCGCTGCAAGTGTCGTGGCAAATTGTTTACGCTAGCGTTCTGGACTGTTCCAGCCTGTCCTATGACTCAGCGACAGGAGTTGCGTTGATTGGCGCCGAGCCCACGCGAAGGTAATGAAAAGCCTCGCGTGGTGCAGGCAGAGAATCGTCCGAATGCGTGATGCAGACAGTGAATTGCAACGAAACAAATCGAAGCCGGGCAGACGTGCGTGACATAGCAGGCTGGCGCTAGCGAGAGGCGCTACGTAGCCATTATGGCTGTCCTCTACAGTCTCATCCGTGTTTTCCTGATTGGTACGGGCAGAGTTCTTCGGAACAGGTCTGTCAATATGGCAAAATGCTGGTTCTTCTGTATAATTTGGTGAGAACTTAGGTCTGCAGATTCGTCTATTATGCGTCGTACATTTTGAGTAAAGTAATTCGTCGTTTGCTTCCTTGAGAGGCAGATTTGGAAATACTCTCAACGGGCGCATTTCATGCATCAAGTGTTGGAATATATTTGTGGTGTTCCATTCAGAAACCAGGATAAGTCGCGGATTAGCAGATGACTGCCACCCACCTGTATACTATCCGCACAAGAACATTGAAGAAATGGGGACATTCAGTTCCACTTTCATACAATAGTAATGGTGTGCCTACACACTCTCATTGGACTGATGTGAAGATTTTGATATCCTGAGTGATAGTGGAGGACGGGTAATATCAGCCGCACTCCTTACGTCGTAGAGATCAGCCTTTCATGAGCCGCTCCTTCGCCACAGCTCATAATTTGTGCGACCAAGCTCCGATGGAATAGAAATATACTGAAGCCCCCTTTAGCTACGACGGTCCGTCTGTATCCGATCACCTACAAATTTGCCTTTCTAGTGCGTAGGCTGCGTCTGCCTTACTATCGACGCACCGATTGCTCGCAGAGAAGTAACAGGTGGGAACACATGCCTTTAATTAATTGCCGTTAAGCACGCCAAGGAAATATCGGCGACAGTAGTGCAACAGATTGCCGAGAGCGTATTGCCGACTGCGAGTAACCGAAGCGGTGGGTGACCTGTTCTTCGTCAATTTCGCCATCGATTATGCAGCGGCAGAACACCGGCTGGGCAGTGGCGTATGATGTGATATGGCTCAGGCGTATGTCAGGTTCGGATTCTGCATTGCAGTGCATGCGCCTTGCAAGGTGCACTAGCGCGCGAAAATAGTTAAGATTATTCATCAAAAAGTACAAATGTACACAGCCCTATTCGCAACTTAAGACTTGACCTTCAACTTGCCGCAGACGGCATGATGAAAGGTGAAAGAAGGCCATGTTATATTCAGATAAATGGTGACGTTTTCCTTCCCAAACATCCTAGATAGTAGAACTGTGCAATATTGTCACTTTAAAGGCGACAATGCCGACTTTAGGCAAAATCATGTCTGACACGCCCATATGCATGCTGATATCGCAGTACAGGCTCAATTCCCTCAAGGTCCTTTATTTGCCTCATACAACTGTGGGTCAAGTATCACTAGTTGCATGTGGTAAAGGATGCATTCGGGATGATCTCACTGAGATCTCGTATGTGCCGACCGCATCCGGCCAGTTTCCGGGCGACTTGATCTCTCATACTTTCCGCACTGTTTTCCGTCTGAAAGACAACAAACACTGCAGTCTGCCGCAATTGTGCGTGCACAAGCCACGATAGGATAGACAATGCTACCTGTAAATAGGAATGCTTAATCAACCAATCCAAGTCGCCTGGCAAATTGCACAAGGGGTGACGGCTTCTTATTGAGAAAACGACCCCAGTTAACCTGGGCCCCCTAGGGGAATACCTGTAGCCCTCTCCGTGGGATATTTTCCTTGTGGGCGGTAGGGAATTTTTGGGATTATTTCGGGTTCTACCGGACGTGCAGACATACGCACCACGCGCCTGACACCCTTGTCTGGTTTTTATCGACCGGTCAAGATCGGATGACAGGGTGTGGCTTACTTGCCGAGTTCGGCGGTGGCAGGTGCGGCGATTCGGGAGTATCCACCAGGTTCATTGACGCGTTTGGTGGGAGTCGTTAGTTTATTACTTAGAAGAACTTGTCATCATCGTGGCAATGCTTGCGTTTACTAGACCAGGCAGTGTTGACTTTGCTTCATCTTAAACATCGGTCTTCATTGGTTAATAGTGTCTAGGTATATGCAAAGCGACAAATTTGGCCCGAAAAGACGTCCGGCCCACAATGTCCTACAACAGTTTACCACATCGATCAAATCAACGTTCCAATATCTTCCTAATCATTTCACTTACAGATGGCTGTTTCTTCTGTGTGCGGACATCAGTACTCATATCCCAAGACTTAAACCTTTACAGAACTTTATTCGCAAACTTAAATCTTGCTCTTCCGCCTACCACAGACGGCATGATACAAGGTGCAAATAGGCCAGGTTATTTTAGAAAAATTGGAAACATTCTAATTCCCTAAAATTATAGATAGTTAACTGTGCAGTTTTGTACCGCAAAAGATATGGCGTAGGAGCCCGATGTAGACGGCAACTCCAAAAATATACCCCAAAGTTCAGTGTGACTGTAAAAATCACTTATTATTCACCTTTCCAATAGTTTGCAATTTCATTTATTTTCTGCCTTAATGGAAACTTACCAACGACCCTATATTCAAAGTCTGTTATATTTTGAAAATCGCATTCGTTTTTTTGTTCATTGTCGCGCTCATATTCTTTGCAAAATGACAGACCTTCGACAGAAATTTATCTGTTTTCAGTGTCTTCTTGCTCTACATCCTGTGTGTTGCCCCACCAGTAAAATCCCTTAGCACCATTCAACGAATGATACGATCCGCAGTCTTGCAAAACGTAGTTGGGGGCCATGCACCATATCGGTGCCGTTGTGTCTTTAAATGCGGCAGTGCAGAATATAAGCAATACCAGGTCTGACGCGTCCATATGCTGGCGGAATATTGCACTTCCCGCGCAATGCCTTCAAGGCCTTTTATTTGCATCATTCAACTGTGGGTCAGTTATAAGTAATTGCATGTGGTAATCGATGCATGTAGGATGGTCTCCCTGAGATCTTCTATGCGCCGGCCAGTTTCGGGCTAGCCAGATCTCCCGTTCTTTGCTTACAATGTTCCGTCTAGAAGACAACAAACATTGCATTCTGCCAGGTTAGACGATGTTATTCTGACAGCCGGTGGGAAGGCACGGGGATGGGGAGGGTAGAGTACATGTTTTGTATATAATATTAACAGCATTCCTGCATCCACAATTCATGAGAGCATAGGTAATGCTTCCCAAAGATAGAGGTACTAAGTCATTCATGGCGACCGGGCAACTGTACTATGGGTCCCAACGCTTTACTGAGAGGACGACCCTAGTTAACCTAGGCCCCCTCGAGGATTCCCTGCAGCCCTCTCCGTGGGATAATTTGTTTGGGGCGGTGGGGGATTTTGAAATTAGTTCGGGTTCTACCGGGTGTGCAGATATACACACCACGAGCCTGACACCCTCGTGTGGTTTTTCCGACCGGTCAAGTTCGGATGACAGGGTGTGGCCCACTGGTCGAGCACGGCTTCGTGGCAACTACGGACGAGAGTTCCGTGGCGATTGCATCCATTCAGGAGTATCCACCAGGTTCATTGACGCGTTTGGTGGGAGTCGTTAGTTTATTGCCTAGTAGTACTTGTTATCGTCGTGGCAATGCATGCGTTAACTAGACCAGGCAGTGTTGACTTTACTTGATATTAGTGCGTGAAAATTGCCGGCAGGATATCTGCACTAGGGTGTACACGACAGTGTGAACAATTTCAACGTCCCTTTATCGGTATCGACGAATCTGTCGTGATCGTTCAGCCGAGCTGGGAGTTGTGCACAACATACTGTGGCACACCCCAGCAACCGGTTACTGGGTCATAAAGTACGCTGTAGAGTTAGGCTCAGAAATGTGATCACGTTATGATTTCTGCTTATTTGTTATTGTAACTGTCAGTGATCAAGTATTACGCAAGCTTCTCGAGTGTTTCTAAGCCTATTTCGCCAACCATTTTGGTGGCGGAGAACGCTGTGGGGTTAGGCTTAGGGTTTTGCTATGCTGCGGCTTATGCTAACGTTTTATTGTTATTGTAAGTCGACGAGTATTAAGAGTGAAACAGTGCAGAAGTGACATAAGATGGTGCTTCGATACGTCGACTGCGCCCTCCAAGGCCATCCGCTGGTCAACACACCAAGGAGAAAACCCGCCGTTCTAAGCTAAACCAGAATATTCTAAAAAAAGGAAAAATTGCAATCATCATCCAACTTGGCCGGACATAACAGATGCACTTAACTTTGTTCGGTGGGTGCTAGTTTCGGCAAGTGGAACATATAAAGAGTGTTATTATTTCGCAGAAACATTAGTGACGTTTGATAAGGGGGGCGGGTGGTAAATCGCCATATCTTTAAGGAAATTTCATTTTCCGCAGTTGATTATGTCATACCGAAAAAGGCAATGCTTTGGTTTTCAGAAATCCGAGATATTGTTTGCAAAACCATACAGAGGAGGGAGATTGCGTGAGGCACATTTCGAAGCGTGAGGGCTGAATAGTCAATGCATTCACATGTGTCCATGCATCGAGGCTTCACAAATCAATTCTAGACCTAATACCCACATCGATTTGAAGCATATTTAAAACTGACTTACGGATATTACGTAAGCAAACAGGGGAATACGGGTGCTTGATTATGAGGAGTAGGTTAAACGGTTATAAAAATGCAAATTTGAGTAAGCTCGTCTCGAACAGAAATCATGTGATGCCACATTCTAAGGGCATTATTTTGTCAATCCGGAACGTTCTACTGATGCAATATCAATGGCACATGAAAATGAAGCAGGAGGTGGAGGATCGTCTCAGTCCCAAGCATAATTTCATTTCCATTGACGTTGGGGTTTTGGTCTGAAAGTGTGCTTCTTTTCCAAAAAATGAAAACTGACGTGGGCCAGCAAACTCCAAACAGGGAAACTTTTCTCCATGATTTGACATGACTCAATATGTTGTTAAACGAATTCCCAGTTTTGCGTGACTATCGGAAACTATTACATCAAGTTCTGATATGAGAAAGCAACGTAGACGTGAAGCGTCGGAATAATTCCTTCACGTTATTTTGGAAGCATGTTCCCATTCTAGAGGGATATTAAGCACAACATTACCTTTAAACTAAACGTATTCGTAAAGAGTGAGCGTGAAACAAACATAAGTGATTTGTCGCACTTTTCACTGAGCGGAAAATTTACATAGTCTTGGAAGTTCTACTGGTCTAAGTGACGGCACTCACGAATATGGCAAAGGCGGCTACACAGTGAAGCGTGTATTTTGTGGAGCAATATATAAATATGCGCATAAAATAGTATAAATGTGGACAACATTGTAAAAGAAGAGTCCAGAGCCACCACCTTGAAATTTTCTCACAAAAATGTCATTAGTCAGTCACATGTCACGCCAGCCAGTGGCGGCTATTTGAAATAATCCATTCTCAAATGACTAGTTGTCAAACCTACGTTTTAGTTCGATAAGTTCTTGTCAGGCCAGTACATTTATACCGGAACTGGTCAAGTAGAAAGCGTCAGCGACTAGAGACATCGATTTAATTCAAATTGACTCAACTGTGAAAAACTCGGTGCCTCGGTGCGATCCGAACCCACGACGGCAAGGGAAGGTTTTATTACAGCCAACGCTCTAGACACCTGAACTAAGATGTCCCACCGGAAGAGTTGACTTTAATCACATTTGGGTCAAGTTATCCGCTCAGCCTACTGCAACATTCGAAATCCACGATATGTTGATTACCTAAGCAGGATTTCCTAAGCAAACCACATAGAATCCACCAGATTACTACCAGGCTTACATTTAGAAAAATTTATATTTACCAAATGGTGATTAAACCAACCTCTTTCGGTGGCGCCGCGCAAATCAGGTGGCTGTACTAAAGCCTTTCCATTGCTGCTGTGGGTTCGAATCCCACCGACACTCCGAGTTTTTCACAGTTGGGTCAATATGGATTAGTCAAACTTTGCCAAAACATCTATGAAATCAATCAAAGTTAGTCTTAAGGCACAGGAGGGGTTTGACGATATGACGGGGACGGGGTCAGAGCGGAAGGGCGCGGAGAGCTGCATGTGGCTAGTCGACCCTTGCCCAGGCGCATTAGTGACGTTTGATAATTGTCACGGGGTATTTCCTTGTCGCCCTACAGAAAACGTTCAGATTTTGTGGTCATGACGGGCGTAGTTTTAATCAAAATGCACTTTTTGACATTCTAAAATTTCATGTTTACAAATGGGCATTAGGTCAACGAGGGCAGTATATAAACATGTGAGTATATTAATCATCATTTCCCCAGCTAAAATGTCATAGATTTCCTAGGGCCTCTGGTCGTTAAAGTCATTCCATTCAATCGCGAACTAGTGAGAGTATAGGACCTATGGACTGGGCGGTGTTGACACTTAAGTCCGTCCTGGCCTGGCCGTTTTGCTCGACTTGGCCTTAACGTGGAATCGCATTACTGACTGTATAAGCCCGCTAAAGACCAACCCATGCTTTCTCCTCTCATATCTATTGCAAAATTTGGAAAAGAACGCTACGCCTCAACTGAAACATCTTATGGCACCTCCATGGAAATTCTTACTCTGACATGAGTTCTGGGAAGTAACATAGAGGCAAACGCCTCGCCCTCATGTGCAGCCAGCATTTAGATGCATAATTGCCAGATGTTGTCGATTAGTTGCACAAAATGCAAACGCCTTCACTTCCATATCTTCATTCTCGTTTTTTCTTATGAAACAGTGAAGACGTGAAGCAAGCCCTTTTCTACGAAACTATACATCAACTCACGTTACTGTGTGTGTGAGCCAAAGCTAGTTCGTGGTTCGATTACTGCACGCCCTAATCGATGGAGGGAACCAGCCAATCGACTGCAGTTTCAGCAGTCCAAATGGATATTTAAGCAGACAGAATTGGAGAGGCCTGAGGCCCACCGTAGTCGTTGATCATAGACAGTTTGAGGTAAGTTTTTGCAGCTAAGTAGTCAGTTCAATACATCGCCCATTTCACATCATGTTCTGTTTTTGTTTTAGACCGAAATTTGCGTAATGTGGAAGTTCCTATGCGGCATTCTACTCGGTGCGTGCTTATGCGCGGCATTCGGCCTGTTTGGTGTAGTCGCGTTCGCGTTGAGCCTATAGACGTTTTCCTGTAAGACTAACTGACAAAATACATTTTTTTTCTTCCCATCATCATTCGATTGTTCCAGCACAGAAACCGAAGGTACTACTGTAACTGATTCCGCGACCACATAGTCACAATTAAACCGCTGTGTCCTAGCGTGTGGCCCAATGCTATTGCATGTGATTTTTGCTTGCGCAGACGCGAGCGACAATAAATTCCTTCTAACGAACATGTTCCATTCAGTGCTTGTCTGCCGTTGTTTGAATTGTTCGCGAAAACAGCCGTGTTCAGAACTTGAACCCTGCGATTGTGATCTAACTTATGTCATAGGACGTAGTCATCACGGTGGGTAATTTGTTGGTTAAAATAAGGGTTGAAGGCGAACGAGTGTGGTCGATCAAATGATTGAAATTACGAAGCTCACCTACTGGCCAATGATGTTGGCCGCGACCACGGTGATCTCACTGTGTTGCGTGTCGTGCCGACAAGATGACAAGTTCCGAGCGGCTGGAAACCTGCGCCACGCACCGCACGTCCAACCACTCGACAGGGTTCGGTTTATGGTGGACTCTGTTTCACCCTAGTCACCTCTTCTCCGACAAGTGTTCGCAGTTGCTTTTAAATCGCCTGATTGAGAGGACGTTAGCATAGGCTTGTTGTGTCGGATTTGGTGGATTTCACTCAGAAGCTTTGGGTCTGTGTATTTTAGGATGAAATCAGTTAGCCTCATCCGTGTTTTCCTTATTGGTACGGGCAGATTTGCTCGGAACAGGTCTGTAAAATTGGCGAAATGCTGGTCCTGCAGTATAGTTTGGTGAGAAATTAAGTCTGCGGATTCGTCGATTTCGCGTCCTACAATTTGAGTATAGTAAATCAAGGTTTGCTTCTTTGGGAGGCAGATTTGTAAATACTCTCAATGGGCGCATTTCATGCATCAAGTGTTGGAATATATTTGTGGTGTTCCATTCAGAAACCAGGATAAGTCGCGGATTAACAGATGGATGTCACCCACCAGTATACTGTCCGCACAAGAACAACGAAGAAACTGGGACATTCAGTTCCAATTTCATAAAATCTTGATGGTGTGCTGACACGGTGTCATTGTACTGATGTGAAGATTTTGATATCCCGAAACATTGCTAAGCGATAGTGGAGGACGGTCAATATCAGCCGCACTACTTACGTCGTAGAGATCAGCCCATCATAAGCCGCTCCTTCCGGACATCTCATGATTTAGTCGGCCGAAATCCGATGGAATGCAAAAATGCTGGAGCCCCCATTAGCTACGAGGGTCCGTCTGTATCCGATCACCTAAAAATTTGCCTTTCTAGTGCGTAGGGTGCGTCTGCCATAGTATCGACGCGCTGATTGCTCGCAGAGAAGTAGCAGGTGAGGTCACATGCCTTTACTTACTTGCCGTTAATCACGCCAAGGAAATTGCGGCGACAGTAGTGCAACAGATTGCCGAGGGCGTATTGCCGACTACGAGTAACCGAAGCGGTGGGTGACCTGTTCTTCGTCAATTTCGCCATCGATTATGCAGCGGCAGAACACCGGCTGGGCAGTGGCGTATGATGTGATATGGCTCAGGCGTATGTCAGGTTCGGATTCGGCATTGCAGTGCATGCGCCTCGCAAGGTGCACCAGTGCGCGAAACTAGTTAGGATTATTCATCAAAAAGTACAAATTTTCACAGCCCTATTCGCATACTTAAGACTTGACCTTCCACTTGCCGCATACGGCATGATGAAAGGTAAAAATATGCCATGTTATATTCAGAAAAACGGTGACCCTTTCCTTTCCAAAAATCCTAGATATAAGAACAGTACAATATTGCCTCATACAACTGTGGGTCAAGTATCACTAGTTGCGTGTGGTGATGGATGCATTCGGGATGATCTCACTGAGATCAGTTTCCGGGCGACTTGATCTCTCATACTTTCCGCACTGTTTTCCGTCTGGAAGACAACAAACACTGGAGTCTGCCAGGCTAAACGCTACTTCTACGACAGTGGATGTGAAGGCACGGCGGTGTGGAGGGGAGTTTGCATGTTTTTTGTATATATTTCGACCTCAGTTGTGCGTGCACAAGCCACGATAGGAAAGAAAATGCTACCTGTAAATAGGGAAGCTTTATCAATTAATCCGAGGCGCCTGGCAAACTGCACAATGGGCGAAGGCTTCTTATTGCGGAAACGCTCCTAGTTAACCTCGGTCCCCTAGGGGATTCTCTGTAGCCTTCTCTTTGGGGTTATTTGTTTCAGGGCGGTAGGGAATTTTTCTTCGACTGGTCAAGATCGGATGACTGTGTGTGGCCCACTGGTCGAGCACGGCGTTGGCAGGTGCGGCGATCTAGGAGTATCCACCAGGTTTATTGGCGCGTTTGGTGGGGGTCGTTAGTTTATTGCTTAGAGGAACTTGTCATCATCGTGGCAATGCATGCGTTAACGAGACCAGACAGTGTTGATTTTACTTAATCTTAACCATCGGTCTTCATTGGCTAATAGTGTCTAGGTATATGCAAAGCGACAAATTTGGCCCGAACAGACGTTCAGCCAACAATATCCTACAACATTTTACTACATCGATCAAATCAACGTTTCAATTTCTTTCGGATAATTTCACTTAAAGGTGGCTGTTTTCTTCTGTGAGCGGGCAGCAGTACTTGTATCTTTAGACTTTTACCTTTACCCAACTTTATTCGCAAACGTAAATCTTGCTCTTTCGCCTACCGCAGACGGCATAATACAAGGTGCAAATAGGCCAGGATATTTAAGGGAAAATGGAAACATTCTATTTCCCAGAAATTATAGATTGCTAAACTGTGCAGTTTTGTGCCGGTAATGATAGGGCGTAGGACGCTCATTTAGACGGCAACTCCAAAAATATACCCCAAATTTCAGTGTGACTGTGGGCATCACTTATTTTTTACCGTTCCCATAGTTTGCAATTTCCTTTCTTTCCTGAATTAATGGAAATTTACCAACGACCTTATATTCAGAGTCTGTTAGTTTTTGAAAATCGCTTTTTTGTTCACTGTCGCGCTCTTATTCTTTGCAAAATGACAGGGTACGATAAGACCTTCGGCAGAAATTTAGCTGTTTTCAGTGTCCTCTTGCTCTCCATCCTGTGTGTTGCCCCACCAGTAAAATCCCTTAGCACCATTCAACGAATGACACGATCCGCAGTCTTGCCACACGTAGTTGGGGGCCATGCACCATATCGGTGCCGTTGTGCCTTTAAATGCGGCAGTGCAGAATATAAGCAATACCAGGTCTGACGCGTCCATATGCTGGCGGAATATTACCGTTCCCGCGCAATGCCTTCAAGGCCTTTTATTCGCATCATTCAACTGTGGGTCAGTTATAAGTAATTGCATGTGGTAATCGATGCATGTAGGATGGTCTCCCTGAGATCTTCTATGCGGCGGCCAGTTTCTGGCTAACTATATCTCCCTTTCTTTGCTTACAATGTTCCGTCTTTACTATTTCAAACATTGCATTCTGCCAGGTTAGACGATGTTATTCTGACAGCCGGTGGGAAGGCACGGGGATGGGGAGGGTAGAGTGCATATTTTGTATATAATTTTAACCGCATTTCTGCATCCATAAGTCACGAGAGCATAGATAATGCTTCTCAAAGATAGAGCTACTAAGTCATTCAGGGCTTCTGGCTAACTGTAGTCTGGGCCCCAACGCTCTACTGAGAGGACGACCTCAGTTAAACTAGGCCTCCTAGGGGATTCCATGTAGCCCTCTCCGTGGGATATTTTGTTTAGGAGTGGTAGGGTATTTCGGGCTCTACCGAGTGTGCAGACATACACACCACTCGGCTGACACCCTCGTCTGGTTTTTTCGACCGGTCATAATCGGATGACAGGGTGTGGCCCACTGGTCGAGCACGGTTTCGCGGGAACTACAGATGAGAGTTCCGGGGCGATTTCAGCCATTCAGCAGTATCCACCAAGTTCAGTCTAGCGTTTGGTGTGAGTCGTTAGTTTATTGTTTAGAGGAACTTGTCATCATCGTGGCAATGCGTGCGTTAAGTAAACCAGGCAGTGTTGACTTTACTTCATATTAGTGCGTGAAAATTACCGGCAAGATATCTAAACCAGGGTGTACAAGACAGTGTGAAGAACTTCAACGTCCATTCATCTGTATCGGCGAGTGATAGTTCAGCGTAGTCGCGGGTTGCGTACACCATACTGCGTTCGCTCCACGCACTGAGCTATTTGTTTATAAAGTACGCTTAAAGGTTAGGCTTAGGCATTGGCTTGAGCAGTGGTATATCGAACTGTGTTACTGCTAGTATAAGTCGACAAGTGTTAAGTTTTTCTAGCCTTCCTTAACATTTTTCGGCTAAAATGTTAGCGCCAGAGTGCAAAACGGACATAAGATGGCATCTTGACAGGACAACTGATTTCTTCATGGTCATGTGCTTTTCATAAAACCGAGGAGAAAAACTGCCGTTTTAAGCAAAACCATTACATTCTAAATAAAGGACAAATAAAAATCATGATCCGATTTTGCCGGACATATGATATGCACATGGCTTTGTTGGGTGGGCGGTAGTTTCGGTAGGTGGAACATATGAAGAGTGGTATTAATGTTAAGACACATTAGGGACGTCTGACAGTGGACACGGAGTATTCAATTGGCGCCCCAGAAAAGGCGTTCTAATTTTGTGGTCGTTGAAATCCCTATTGTAATTAAAATGCATTTTTGACGTTCTGCTAATTAATGCTCCCGTAAGGGGCATTGGGTCAATGAGGGGCCGCACAAACGTGAAAGAGTACTATACAGCACTTTTAGTGGAAAGTTTCTAAACTTCCCAGGACCTCTGCATGCCTTCAAGTCACCATGAACTGCGCCTCGTCGTGAGGGTTATTCTATTCAATAGTAAACTCCTGGGAATAGAGGACTTATGGGCCTGGCAGCGCATCTAAGGCATTTCGTGCAACTTTATTCATCAGGATAGTCAAGTTTACGGATTTGGACATCTTGAGTTTGGCGTTGAGTTAGAGACCGTGGCAATGTCATACGCAGTTCTTCAGTCGACTGAAGGCCACCTTGTTGTAGATTCTGGTGCAGCATGAGATTGCGCTGCCTTAATAGACAGAGATGTACATGATGTTCATTTGGGTGTGCCTTTGAAGAGAATGTGAGGGACATTGTAAGCTGCGTTTGGCGGTGGTTAATGTATCACCAGCGTCTTTTCCATGGGCCAGCACGACGTTGGTGCAGCCCGGGGGGTGGGCTGGGGGTGGGGTGTTGGCGGGGAGGCGCATATTCCGTGGCATGTCTGCCAATGATGTTGACGGCGACCGTGGTTGTCTCACTGTGTTGCGTGGCGTGCCGACAAGATGACAAGTTCCGAGCGGCTGGAAACCTGCGCCACGTACCGCACGTACAACAACTCGACAGGGTTCATTTAGGATGGGCTCTGTTCTACCCTAACCACCTCTTCTCCGACAAGTGTTCGCAATTGTTGTTAAATCGCCCAACTGAGAAGACGTAAGGACGTATGTGCAATCAAACTAAAATTCGTACTTAAGGTAGTGACAGGACCGGAATGTGAGACCTTGCGCCTCTGAATCGAAAATGCATCTTCTGCACAGGCGCTCGGATACGGAGATGGGCAATTGGGACATAAGCAGTTTGATTCATGAGATTTCGAAAAGGAGTTTCGCAGGGCATCTAAAACACTTCGTGCAATTCCATTCAACAGCATAGTCCAGTTTACGGAGAGGTGAACAATTTTCCCACCCCAGGGTCGGTGGATCAAATGGTCGAGCAATCATCACACCAACATTCAACACACGTGATGAAATCGCAACAATTAACGGCCATCAACCAGTCATCACACCACGTGCAACGATCCCTGGTGGAGGGGGGGGGGAGTGGAGCCGCGGTAGCATGGCGAATGCATCCTATAAATACTGCAGCCCCTTGTTCATGAACCACCGTATCTGCTTGTGTCTCTGATGAGAGGTTAGAGCATGGATCCTCAACGTCAGTCGAATACAGCACTTGTTCCAGAGACCGTGTCTCATTCTTCATAAAAATAGTCTTTGAAACCTGAGATGCATTTCTGTCATCCTGCAAATCTATGCTCTTGAATGGGTATTGGGACAAAAAGGACGGTTCATGGGCTGGGAAACACATAATATTCCACTTCCACAGTGAAAATTTTATGGATTAATTAAGGCCTCTGCATGCGCTGAAATCATCGTGGACCGCATCTGATCATTAGGTCGTTTCGTTCAGTGGGGAGCTCGGGGGAACAGAAGACATATGCACAATCAAATTCGAATTTGTGCCTGAGGAAGAGACAGAGGTGGAATTATGGCCGTCGTGCTTCTGAATCATTAACGCTCTTATTACACAGACGCTTGGATTTGAAGCCGAAGACTGACTGTTAAGACAGCGGGGATTTGAATAACTTCTCTTCGAAAAGGGGTTGCAAGTAGTTGGTAGAACATATAAGACACTCCATACAGCTTCCTATAGAAGCGTAGTCGAAATGACAGTTTTGTGCATCTTGAGTTTGGTGTTGAGGTGAGGACCGTAGCGATCTCATACGCAGTTCTGCAGTTGACTGAAGGCCTGGCTGTCCGCCGAGATCGAGTGAGCCACTTTGTAGTAGATTCTGATGCAGCATGAGATTTCGTTGCCTAAAAAATCGGAGATGTACATAATGTTCATATGGGTGTGCCTTTGAAGAGCATGCGAGGGACATTGTAAGCTGCGTTTGGCGGTGGTTAATGCATCAATAACGTCTTGTCCACGGGCCAG
>CACRXP010000575.1:338033-350653 GCA_902702965.1 Spirometra erinaceieuropaei
CTGACACCGCGCCTAGGTGGGATAGGAAGAGGAGAGAGTGCATTAGATGCAGCGCAAGTCTGCACTCACTATAAACTAATTCAGACGCAAGCCGCTATGCCTGCTTCGCCTTGCTGTGGAGCACACGGTGGACATCGTCAGCAGTGACGGTTTATTTACGTTTGACACATCCGTCACTATGTTCAGAGACATTTAACGTCGAATATTGTTTTGCAGAATTCGAGAACAAATGTGAGGTGTGTGTATGCGCTTTATGGGTAGGGCCTCACAGTCGCCATCTGTTGACAATGTTTTTTCGTATGCTACCACTTCTTAAACGGCCCCCCTATGATCTCCCACAGTAGACGCCTCCTTAAGTGCACTTTAAGTCCCTGTCCGAGAAGTCAATTCAGGTTTCTTATAGCCGTCAATTCGCCTTCAGTAGTCTGGCACCGTACTGACTGTGGTTTACAGCCTGACAATTCAACGTCAAACAAATGTCATCATCGTCTTCAAACGCTAGTCGTCTACGAAGTATCCAAGTGTTGTGAAGGCATACTAAACGCCACACATACCAGAGAGGCTAATTTTCGTGCGCCCCAATCCAGACTGTGCCTTCTCGTTTATATGTCGTTTCCCGAAACCGTTGAATATCTGCCTGGAGGTAGTGGTGACGAAAAAGTAGCCAGGATATACACTAGACCGCCAGCCTGTGCCAAGCAAAGGAATGAACGGCTAAATATACCTTTCTGTGGTGAGGAATTTCAACATGGTCGCACTAATAGAACAAAAAGTATGTTTCTTCACTTTCATGGGCAAGATTTATGCAAGGATCGAAGAAATCAAAGTCGGCACACGCATATTTCTGGTTACCCAGTATGAAACCAACGCAGTAATTTACGTGTTGGTGAGGCGGTTAGAGATGAAGCGAATACAATGGCGCAAGTTGACTATGAAGATAGTTGAGGGGAACCCTGACTTGTCAAGCAGGAGGAGAAGGCGGCAGGTATGATCTCGATCTGAGGTCGGGACTTTGGGGGAAGGGTGTCACAGTGTGGGGTATGGTTTTGCATCAGCGGGTGCAACGCGATCTGACAGAAAGAATAAGGCTGTCAGAGCAACAAGTGTTGAGACTAAGTGTAGTTATAGAGGGTAAAAGAACGACCGGCTTGAGCAGAACTCAGGATCGGATGCCAACACCAACACTGCGGATATGCGCTTGCGCAGAACACTGACGTATTTCGCTTGTACCTCGTGGATGATATAAGCGACCTGACTGACCTCTGATCGGTGGTTGTTATACACAAGGCTAGTGATGACTGTCTGAAGAATGAACCTTACCGTGTCTTGATTGAAGCATACAGAACTTAGAGTACTTCAAGTTTGACTGCACAGTATGTCCGCGCTTTGTTCATGTGAAAATTTTGTTCTTAATACAGCTGTAGGAAACGTAGTCTGTGGTTGTCTCCATGAAATTTTAAACTAAGCCCAGCCTGTACATTTTTTGTAAGCTAATATAAATTGCTCCCCCATATCCCAAGATTGCGAAAGTTCTCGTCATTCGAACTGTTTAATGTCAGTTCTGTAAACATCGCCTGTATGAAAATGGTAATTTAGAATTTGTCAGACATAACTATAGGCATCAAAATCTACACGTAATCAAAACGATGCATTATCTTCTGATTACGGACCCCCATCTTCTTAACTACGCTGTTTAATTGTAATCCTAATGTCTAGGGGACCGCGAAAGAGACCTGTAGACCTTTGCTTTGAATATACTACCAACCAAGGGATTTTTCCGATGGAAATTTAATGCGGTAGGCTGTGTGAGGTGGTTGGGCAAGTCTTTGTGCTGCTCTCCTTCGGAACCTGTTGAGAAAATCTCATCACGTCTTCCTCTTCTCACCTCCGTTTTAAGAAACAATTCGCACAGCGCACGGTGACAAATCTGGCTCCACAGTCAAACGCCCCAACACTTTACCCGCTGAGAGCTGACAGTGGTTTAAGGATGTCCCCGCGAAAAAAGGACTTTGACTGTCGTCCCGCCAAATCACTCCTGTCTGCTGCCTTCATCGTTAATCTGGCAACTTCGAGTGTCAAACGTGATGCATGCGGCTTATACTCTGCTAGACACCTTTACCGATAGACCAGAATAAATTATCGAAAGAAGCAGATCGTTATGTCTTGAAGATTAGCCGAGGTTTTAAATCCCCCATAGCATAAATGAAGAACACATTGGTGCACACCCGTGATAGTTGGTCTTGGAAGGAAAAAAAACATTTTGACGCCATCAACTAATGGGAAAGTGGGATATGAACTAGATCAAGCATATGATCTATTCAGTTTACTGAAAGACCAATATCTACAGTTCTGATATTGGCGGTTTCTACAGATCGGGTTAAGAACAGCAATAAAGTGCTAGCATTATTGCATGTCTGCTTTGGGAGTCATTTGTGCGCAATCATCAGAGGGATTGGGGTGAAAGAATCATGTGATCACTCAATGGCCCGATTCGTTGGAAATTCCTATGCTGCACGAGTTCGACTGACGAATGTTTGCAATTTCAGACCACCTCTATTACTTGGCGGGACGTTCCTATTTCCACGTCCTGTTTAGACATCGACATAGGTCAGTCTCACTGAAATTTGATACGGTGGGTTATGTAAGTTGGTTGGGCAAACATTTGTGTTGTAGCGGTCAACAGCTTGTGACATTCAAAACCTGGTGTGAAAAGCTTACCATCTCCTCCTCTCGCCCTCTTTTCAAGAATCAATTCGCACAGCCCACGGTGACTGATCTGCCCCCACACTCCAATGCTCAAGCACTTCATCCCTTGAGAGATTACAGCAGATTAAGTATGTCACACCCAGCAAGGGACTACGACTACCATCTTGATGCGTCACTCAATTTAGCCTGTTTAAACTATTTTTGAAGACCCTAAATCTTTTGCGAATTCTCTCTACTCATCTGCCGTAGATTTCAGCTCCGACGGTTTGAAATTTTCGAGCTTCGACGGATTTGCCTTTCCCGAGATTTCTGCCGACCGGACGCTCTGAGGGCCTATTTGGATTAAGAAACTGGATCGTAAACAACAATTACTCGATCCACACGAAACTTCGACAGGACTTTTTCTGGGACAACCATTCTCTTTCGGACTACTTCTTTGCCAACAGCCCCGCGGGACCCCCCATTCCAAAAACGGCTGAGTCGCTTGTTACTTGCTGCATATCGTTTCCTACCTGCTTCATATCGTTCGTCTGGTTAAATAGCTCTTCGAACATCCTTAAAAACTTCTCCAGTTTATATACGTGAAAATGGTAGTCGAACAAGTGCCCTCGGGATTTCTCAAACAGTACGCCCCAAGTGGGATTCGAACCCAGTCAAGGAGGTGACGAGGGCGGCGTCGCTACCAATGGACCACAGACGCGCAGCAGAAGAGTTAAAAATAATAATGTAATAAACAATGCGCATTGTCTAAATGAATGTAACATCGGCTTCCCCATTATCAAATCTTCTGCCAAACGGGCCAGGAGTTTAGTAACCTTAATGGATGTCAACTATAAGAACGAACATACAACACATGCGGCATGTTTCAGACTTCTCCAGAAAGTCATGGAGATGGAGAGCGAGATAGAAGACCTAAAAATAGAGATGGAGAAGTTGACGAAACTTCCTCGCCATTCACCCGTAAAGAGAAAGTCGGCGATATCAGACCCTCAGAAAACAAAGCGAACATATTCAAGCACAGTATCATTAACTGGATCAGCCGCCAAGGAAGAAGACTGCCCGTCTAAGGAAGAAATCACAACTGAGAACCGACCTCCTGTGCAAGAAAAGAACGACAGAGAGGGATCTCAGGAAAAGCAGAAGCGCCCCGGGGCATCCCGAAAAGAAAAAGCAGGTCAGGCTGTTCGTACGAGAGAGCAGAGTCTACACACAATGGCAGCAAATACCACACTGCCGAAGGATGTATCGCGCGACTCGGTTGGTGAGGAACCGTGTGGAAGCTACGCCATCACAGCTGCCTCTGAGTCAAACGATGACAAGGGAAATTGGCGAAATTCTGAACGTGCGTGTAAAAATAAACATAGGAGCTCTCTTCCAAACAGGCATCTCTACCGAAAACGAAACATCGTCATAAAGGGAGCTCCTGAGTCCAATTCTCCGACTGCAAAAGAATGAATCGAACACGATCTCAACCTCTTTTAAACATATTCAAATGCCGTCCTTCAGGACGGAGAATGTGTTACCGTGCACAAAGCTTTCCGTCTAGGAAACGCAGATGCGTCGCGTGCATTACCAAGGCCTCTTAAAATTATTCTTGCAAATGAAGCCCAGGCCTCGCATCTCTTAGAAGGGAAGATGGCCCTTCGTCATTCGCATAAGGAAGTGGTTTTTCAGCCGGATTACGAACCGACAGAAAGACTCAAGATGAGGGAGCTCTGGACAGAACTGAAAAGAAGGACAGAAGAGGGAGAGAAGGGGTTGAAAATAAAGGAAGGCAAGATAATACAGATCAAACGATCGTTCCTGTGGCTAACCCCTTTGTAATCAGGGCCAGTTCCCCCCGGGAAGACGGACACTAAAGGTGCTGTATTCGAATGTGCAGACCCTGTTTAACAAGATGGATGAACTCAGGACTCTGATCGACGAACACACGTCAGATATCATCGCCTTGACAGAAACATGGCTTTCTGAAGCTATTGCAGACAACGAGGTATCACTCAGAGGCTACCAACTGTTCAGAAGAGACAGGAGAAGCCGAGGAGGAGGGGTCGCTTTCTATGTTAGCTACAACCTAACCGCGGTCCCTGAGCATAATCCAACAACAACAGCGGAAGTGGAATTCTTACTTTTAACTATCTCCACTAAATACGCCAGGCCGCTGGCGTTTGCAGTTGTGTATCGTCCCCCAAACCAGATTTCTGAACACGATAGCCTCCTCCTAAGGGAACTGAACAAGACCTGCTCGAACAGAGACGTCCTTATTGTCGGGGACTTTAACGCCCCCAATATCGACTGGCAAGCTTGGACGGTTTCGGGTCCATCAAACACATTCGGACAACATTTGCTTGAATTGGCAGCAGAAAAACTACTTTTCCAGAATGTAACTCTCGAAACACGTGTTAGGGAAGGGCAACTTTCAAATTGCCTCGACCTGGTGCTCACTCGAGATGAGGAGAGTGTGCTGGATTTACAAGATCTCCCGCCAATTGGTGCTAGTGATCATATTGTGATGCTCTTCGAGTAGTCCATGTTCTCCCAGCCTAATTCACCTGAACAATTACAAAGAGATATCTGGAAAGGGGATTTTTCTAGCATGCGAACGCAAGTCTCAGCAATACCGTGGACCACCACATTGCAGGGAACAGTTAATGACTATTGGAGCACGTTCAGCTCACTGGTCAAAAGAATCGTTGATCTGAACTGTCCACTCAGACGAAAGAAAACAACCAACCGTCCGCCGTGGACAAACCGGAAACTTCAAACCGCGTTTAAGAGGAGAAATAAAGTGTGGAGACGCTACCGACAAACAGACAGTTCTGAAGATCTGAAGGAATACAAACGACAGCGGAATGCGTGTAAACGCGAGGCTCATAGACCTCGAAGCAACTATGAGCTGCGCATATTACAAAATTCCTTGGAGCATCCTAAAAACGTCTATAGTTACATTCGTAGTGGACAGGGCAATCGTGAACCGATTCCAGCGCTAAGATCCCAAAACGGAGTAATTGAGACAGATGACCACCTAAGAGCATCAGCCTTCTCCAATTTCTTTCAGTCGGTATTCACTCATGACACAAACCCTCCTGCCATGCCTTACGTAGACCAACGACCAAATCCTTCCTGTCCTGCATTGAAAGACAATCCTTTCTTCTCACCCACGTTGATAAGGACCGAACTACGCCGGCTGAAACCTGCCAAATCACCTGGTCCAGATGGAATTCATCTACTTGTCCTCCGAGAATTAGCCGATGTACTCTGTGAGCCGGTGTACATGATATTTTGGAAGTCCATGGACGAAAGCGAACTGCCGGAGGAGTGGAAAACGGCCCATATTTCTCCAATCTATAAAGGAGGATCCAGGCTGGAACCCGAAAACTACCGTCCTATTATTTTAACCTGCATTCTATGCAAGGTAATGGAACGACTTATTAAAGGGCATTTAATGTCGTATCTGGAGCAGAGGGACCTGTTATGTGTTGCTCAGCATGGATTTCGTCGTGGTCACTCCTGTCTTACAAGCAGTCTCTACTCTCAGGAAAAGGTGGACAAGAGCCATAGACCAGGGCCGTCCAGTGGAAGTCATCTTCTTTGACTTTAAGAAAGCGTTTGGCAGCGTTCCTCATGGACGACTCCTACAGAACATTTGGGAGTGTGGAATACAGGGCAGCATTTTTAATTGGATTAAAAGTGTCCTGTCATGCAGGCTCCAAAAAGTCATCGTTGGTGCCACTACATCCGAATGGGTGCCAGTAAAAAGCGGCGTTCCGCAGGGCTCAGTCTTGGGTCCTCTCCTCTTCCTCATCTATATTAATGACTGTCCAGCAGACCTTGAATGCGATGGCATCATGTTTGCAGATGATATAAAGATCTGGAAAACAATCAGCTGCGTTGAAGACGCGCAGAAGCTACAGGAAGATGTTAATAAATTGGCTGCGTGGTCTAGCAAGTGGCTTCTAACGTTTATGTATCCAAGTGTGTAGTCTTGCGACTAGAATCTGGACGGAGGCGCTTCCCAAAACATCAGTACACCATAAATAGGGTTCCGCTAAAAGAAGTGGACAGGCACAAAGACTTAGGTGTCTGGACATGCTCAAACTTGCTGCCCTCCCAGCACTGCAAAAGGGTCGTCCAAAAGGCAACCAGCATCGTGCACTGGAATAGGCGTGCCTTCAAAATCTTTCCTCCAGAACTCTTCCCACAGATATTCGGCACGTTCGTCAGACCGCACTTGGAATACGGAATGCCATCACGGATGCCCTGGATGAAGAAAGACAGTGATGCCATAGAGCAGGTGCAACGACGGGCCACAAAACTGGTAGACGGTCTCAGGACTCTGTCATACCCAGAAAGACTGATCCAGTTAAATTTGTTCCCCCTATCCTATAGACAAATAAGGTCTGACCTGTTATGGACATTCCGCATTATCCACGGACATCAATGTTCGCTAAAAACTGACGACTTCTTTGAATTCACGACCACGAGTCACCTGCGCGGTCAACCGTACAAAGTCAAGCGGGAGCGTATACGCCTAGACAATCGGAAGTTTTCCTTCAGCCAGCGTGTTGTTCGACCATGGAACTCACTCCCAAGTGAAATAGTGACATCTGATACAATAACTGTATTCAAAAGGCAGCTCGATCGTTTGATCTTTGATAAACGACGACTTTCACAAAAGGACTACCTGCGGCCAGCCATAAATTTCATTTCTTGATTTCATCCCACCCTAACACATCCCTGACTTTTAATGAAATGACTCCTCTCAAACTATGCAAATGACAGCACTTTATGCTGATTGTATATAACTGCACGTAAAATTTCATAAGTACACTGAGAAGACCGCCTGCCGCACCCTTCGCAGTCCCGCATTGTGAAAAAGAGTTCCGTGAACAAATATGTTACTGATAAACTTTTAGTAAGATGTACATTTAACATTATATTTTATGTACCGTTTTCAATAGGGTCATCAAGGGCATTACCTGTTATCCTAAAATACACTATTATAGGTGTCCGTCTGAAAATCTAAATGCTCGTCGACTCCGAACTGCCACAGCCCCAACACCTAAACGTGTGTTTCTCCGAAAAACATTTACTGAATGCTTCCTGCACTGCTTTGTTCTTTTAAGGAGTATTTGACCGAACAGAGGAAACTTGTCGAGAAGAAACAGATCTCTATGTATTGAATATAAACCAGGATGTAAGGAGTTTTTTTTTAAACACACCTGCCAAAGGACCCTGTTGGACGGTGTGTTTGCTTCACATACTGGTTCTGAATCAATCCTTTAGCTACACGTGAACGAACTTTCCTGTTTGCGTAAATACGCCTACATGATCGCTACTCAAGAGTTCCATCCATATTCTCAGAATTTTCAACAGTGACCCATATGGTCATATAAAGAAGGAGTTTTGAGTAGGACTTAAGCAGGAAATAGGCGGCTGGACATGAGACTATGGATCCTACGCATCAGAGGTAACTTTGCGCTAAGTTCCAGGCGGCAAGTATACTAGTTAAATTGCGGCATCTTGATCTCTAGGTAGATCCCAGACACCACAATCACCAGACCCAGTTCCGAGCAGCCAAGAGAAGAAGTGGGACGCCAGTTGGGAGGAGGTTGCATTCTGTACAGAACTATCAGAGAAGAGGTCGGTTGGAGTTGGCAGTCGGAAGAGGGCGCGTCCGGCGCCGTGAGTGTGAGACAGTGGGACAGTCGTTCAGCACCTTCAGCAAGGTCATGACTTAAGTCAACTCCATTCCCCCCCGGAAGATGATTGGCCAGTTTGGACAGCCAACAGGGGCCGAGAACCAGACTGAAATTGATGCGCACTTACCAGTAGTCGCGTGAGATTCGGCGTTGCGACATGCGCCCTGAGGTGCACCATTACTGTTATGGTAAGAATGAGGAGAATTAGAGTTTGGGCTATTTGAAGAAGAAGAAGAGCTCTACGGAGAAGATTGATTTAAATGCTTGGTCGTCTCTCTATTGTCAAAACTTAAAATGCACTTAATCGATCAGAAATTTCAAGTAACATGTTGTGTCGGTCAGCCTCAGGATAATCGATTTTTCTCTCCTCTCGCTGCCTCGGCCCCTCGGGAAATGGTTGACGGGCGTTTTGTCGGAGTGCTTTGTGGGTCACCACTCCATCGGGGGGAGGTCATTGAACCAATGTCGGGTGGTCGGTCTGGCAGTTCTTGTTCTTCCTCACCGAGTAAACTCGCCGTCGGGCTGTCTCCATGTGGCCTTCTTAAGTCCGGTGCGGTTGTTTGGTCCTGAGCTCTACGATTGTGGTGACGTAGGACTTTGTAAGCTGCAGGAAGGTTCACATGCCTGTTGATAGAGTGGGCATCGGAGAACCACAGCTCGAGAGTTAGCCACTCTGTTTTTGTGTTGTCCCGGCCTACGATGGTAGCTCCCTTGAGATCAAAAGTATGCCCAGTTGCTCCAGCGTGTGTTGGTAGTTGAGAGTTAGGGTCTAACCTCCGAGTGGTCGATTTGTGCTCTTGTAGGCGAGTTGGCAATTTTCACCCGGTTTATCCCACATAAATGCAGTCGCCCTCAGTGCTATTTATTTTGTAGATGACTGCTGAGGTTTCATTAGGTAACAATGGGTCCTTAGGTTGCATCAAACGGCGCCGAATTGCTGCCTGGGGTCGATGCGGTATGCCTACTCTGGTGGGTTGTAACAGTCGTGAGACCGCTTCAAAGCTCACTTTAATGTAAGAAATGGCCCTCCAGACTTCCGGTCGCTGCTCATTTGGCCGTAGTCTGTGCACCCGACGTCTGCTTCACTCGGTGAAAGGTCTGGGATAACCACTGGCTGCAAATAGATTCACAAGGTACAATCGTTCGACTCTTTATCTTCTGGCATGCTGCAGTGTGTTTTGACTCTTTAGAATAGAGTGCGGGCACAACTACGCTTGTGAAACAGGAGATGGTTGCTGTGGAAGTGTAGGATCTGTCTCTTATCGGTGGATTTTCGTCAGCACTTAAATAACCCTGTTCCGCAAAGCGATCGGCCAGACTGATTTTGTCATAGGCAGCAAGTACTTAAGGAATCAGTCTATGTGAGTTTTGTGGTCGCTTCCGGCTGTCGCTGACCAACAGTTTTCACAATATACGATTCACTGAGCCAATATGGCTGATAGTTTGGTAACTGTCGATAATGAGTTACGTACAGTGCCTGATATGCTCATTGCAAGATCTACTGACATGCATACTGAGGATTGAGTCATTCTGAACTTCAGTCGAAACGTGTTTCATCAATGCCAAATGCTGCAGCAAACTTGCCCTTAGTACTGAGAAGAAGTGAGAGAGGTATGCATTTAAATTACAGTCCCAATTGTACTATTCTGGTTTCGAAATGCGTTTGGACGTTTATGATGGGGTAATCATATTTATTGGATTGACATGACGCTTATTCGTTCCTTCATGTCGCATATGTGCTTACGCGTGGTAACTTCTCTTGGGAATAAAGGGGGAAATTTCCCTTGTAAAGATCAGGCGTTTTACCAAACAGTTAACCAGAGGCCAAACTGCTTAGGCTCAAAGTGCAAACAAAGTGGGAACCGGAGCGGAAATGCGCAGTCACTCGCAGTTCAAATAGCTGAAACTTCCTACTCTGCATGAGATCGAACGTGGATGGTATGCAAATTCAGACCAGCCTATCAAGTCTGTAACGAGGGCTTTTTACCGCGGAATAACAATGAGGGTCATAATTCGACGCCAATATTCATAATGAAAATACTTTGGCCGGATACTTCCACTTAAGTACCGTATGCGTATATAAATATTGATGTTATCAAAAGTGCTGACTGCTTGTTTTGAGATGGGAGGCGAAGGCAAAGGGATTTGCATTGAGGGTGGTTTGACCATCTGACGCCTCACACTCAGGACATAAACTCGGGGATAGACTAAAATAGAAATACGTGGTTCTTGCTGACCCTTGAAAGCCCCATCGTTCTCTCCGATGATGGGCCCACGTATGAGGATGAAGCGTCAAATAATTAACCTTGCTTTCTCTCTACATATGTACGCATATTGATGATTTAGTCATTATGGATGTTGAGCGAGAAATGCCTCACTACCACTGGATACTTCAGCAGTACTGGGATGAAAATCATGCCACTCACACAAAAAAACTGAGTGTACAAGTCACCACATCTTGTGGACGTCTCCTCAGCCCACTACTGCTGTGAAGTGGATTAGTTTGAGTAGCACACGCCACAGGCTAAAGGGAATGCCAACCAATTGGCTGCCTCTTGAGTAGTCCACTTGGATATTTAAGCAATTAGAACTGGCGACTCTACATTTCACAGCAATAACTAGCCTTGCACTGTCTGAGGTGAGTTAGAAAATCCTGTGCCCCAGCAGACAGTCAGCCCAAAGTGACGGAAGCAGTCGTATACTCTGTCTATTTTACACTAACTTCAGTCTCAGTTTTAGGACCACCGCCCGCTGCGATAAAAATGCTTCTGTTCTGTGTCCTTCTCATCCTCTCGGTTGTGTTCTCTGGTACGCCTTAGACCACGTCTAATATTGATTACTTCTTTAATGTTCTTAAACGAATAACATTTATTGCACTTATAGCGTCTGCTCAGGATGCAGGTACAGCCAGCAGCGAAACCCCGGGATCTAGCAGTTCATCTGCACAGCCTACCAACGCTCCACCCTCGGATGCATCCTCACAGTCCGGTGCTTCCAGCGAGTCAACGGAAGCTACTACCACTTCCAGTGCCTCAGCATTATCCATGGCGCTATCCTGTTCTGCACCGCTAATGCTTGCCATTTTTGCTATGCTGTAAGAACGCGTAAGGCAAGATGGCATCTTCGGACATACAACGTCAAATAAACATGATCTTCTGAGTACTTTTCCTTTGTTACCTTGCCTGGTAGGTAAATGGGCGCGAGGGCGACTGGGATCCCTTGTTCATGTCCGTTTGAGGTTTTTGTGTATTTGAAGGTTACGGAAGACGATATCTCTGTGTGGGACTATCTTAATGTTAATGTACTGACTGGTAGTAGATATTATGACAGAAGCCGTTGCACGACTTGTGGAATCATCGTCTGCTTAGGGCATCCTCACATATAGGACACGCTTAACATGTCGCCGGCGTCTTGTCGAACGAAGGTAAGCGAGGAATGGCCCATATTGTTCCGTGATTATTAAATCGCCATTTTTTTACCTGAACGCAGTAAAAATTATTCTGCAGATATTTGTTCTGTGCTTTACCTTGGTCGTAGTCTGTAAGTAGTACTGGTGGACACTTCTTCTCATTCAAGGAACTAGAATATGTGCCTTGTATGTAGAAAGCAATGTAAGTAGTGCGATCGGATAACATAGCTGATAAAGACGACTATCAGCTATCTCACCGGAATGAGCAAACACTAATAGTTCTATGAACAGTAAGGTATATGTCGCATAGGTGCGCTTCCACTTTGTGGACACCTGAAAATGCCTCATGACTGCAGTGCCGAGGGACTGCCGCAAATCATTCCAGCGAGTCTCCAGAGCACGGTTCTTCCAGCAAACCGATGAAAGTCACCGTCAGCCTCGGTATTTCTTGTTTATCCACCGCATGACGACAATTTCCAACATACAACATCAAATACGTGTTCTATATGGCGCTGTGCCGTTGTTGTGTTAGCTTCTGTATACAAATGGCATAGGGATGAGAGGAGGCAACTGGGGTCGACATACGTGCTGCTATCGACGTTCAGTTTGTCAATTTCCTGAATGAGAGTGGTAGGAATGTTCTTAAATTTCTCAATGTAGTCCAAAATCCAAAAAGAATTCCCGTTGGTAAATATACGTTGCTCGGCATCGTTCTTCCGAAACGCGTTCAACTCACCGATAGACGTTTTTCGGAGGATGATAGATGTGATTGGGCGCATAGGATTTCATGCCTATTAAATCGCAAT
>CACRXP010000575.1:352092-375280 GCA_902702965.1 Spirometra erinaceieuropaei
ATTTCCGCTCCGGTTCCCACTTTGTTTGCACTTTGAGCCTAAGCAGTTTGGCCTCTGGTTAACTGTTTGGTAAAACGCCTGATCTTTACAAGGGAAATTTCCCCCTTTATTCCCAAGAGAAGTTACCACGCGTAAGCACATAAGCGACATGAAGAAACGAATAACCGTCATGTCAATCCACTACAAATGATTACCCCATCATCAACGTCCAAATGCGTTTCGAAACCATAATAGTTCAATTAGGACTGTAATTTAAATGCATACCTCTCTCACTTCTTCTCAGTACCAAGGGCAAGTTTGCTGCAGCATTTAGCATTGATGGGGTATGTTTCGATTGAAGTTCAGAATGACTCGATCCTCGGTATACATATCGATATATCTTGCAATGAGCATATCACATACTGTAAGTACATCATGGCTGGCAGCTATCAAACTATCAGCCATATTGGCTCAGTGAATCCTATATTGTGAAGAATGCTGGTTACTCACAGCCGTAAACAGCCACCAAATTCAAATAGACTGGTTCTTAAAGTACTTGCTGCCTATGAGAAAATCAATCTGGTCGATCGCTGGAATATCGACCGTTCTGTAATGAAAGTTTTTACGTGCCCTGACTGATCCTAATTCTCATGGCCTTAATTCTAACCCTCCTAGCCCTAAGCATGGCCTAAACTGTTCAGACTAGCAAAGTTGAGAGATTCGGGCTGATTAATTGAAGAAGAAGAAGAAGAAGAAGAAGAAGGACTCTCCGGAACAGGCTTATTTAAATGCTGACAAAAATCCGCCGACATGAGACAGATCCTACACTTCAACAGCAACCATCCTCTGTTTCACAAACGCAGTTGTGTTCGCACTCTATTTCAAAGAGTCCAAACACTGCAGCACGCCGGAAGATAAAAAAGCCGAACGATTGTACCTTGTGAACACATTTGCAGCCAATGGTTATTCCAGACATTTCACTGAGAGAAGCCGACGTCGGGCGCACAGACGACGGCCAAATGACCAGCAACCCGAAGTCTGGAGCGGTCTCTCGACTGTTTCAACTCACCAGAGTAGGCATAGCCCATCGACCCCAGGCAACAATTCGACGTCGCCTGATGCAACCTAAAGGCCCACTGCCACCCGCTGAAATCTCAGCAGCAATATAAAAAAATAAATAGCAATGAGGGCGACTGCAACTATGTGGGAGAAACCGGGTGGAAATTGCAAACTCGCCTACAAGAGCACAAATCGGCCACTCGGAGGTTAGACCCTAACTCCCAACTAGCAACACACGCTGGAGAAACTGGGCATACTTTTGATCTCCAGAGAGCTACCATCTTAGGCCGGGGCAACACAAAAATAGAGCGGCTAATTCTCGAGGCGTGGTCCGCCGATTCTCACAGGCACCTGAGCCCTCCTGCAGCTTACAAAGTCCTACTTCACCACAATCGTAGAGCTCAGGACCAAACAACCACACCGGACTTAAGAAGGCCACACGGACACAGCCCGACGGCGAGTTTACTCGATGAGGAAGATCAAGAACTGTCAGACCGACCACCCGACACTGGTACAGTCACCTCCCCCCGACGGAGTGGTGACCCACAAAGCACTCAGACAAAAGGCCCGTCAACCATCTCCCGAGAGGCTGAGGCAGCGAGAGGAGAGAAAAATCGATCAGCATGAGGCCGACCGACACAACATGCCACTTTAGATTTCTGATCGATTAAGTGCCTTTTACGCTGTGACAATGGAGAGCCGACCAAACTCTTTGAAACGTCAGCACTTATATAAACCTGTTCCGGAGAGCCCTTTTCTTCTTCTTCTTCTTCTTCTTCTTCTTCTTCTTCTTCTTCTTTTTCTTCTTCTTCTTCTTCTTCTTCTTCTTCTTCTTCAAATAGCCCAAACTCTAACTCTCCCAATTCTAACCATGACAGTAGTGGTCCACCTCAGGGCGCATGTCGCAACGCCGAATCTCACGCGACTACTGGTACGCGCGCACAAATTTCAGTCTGGTTCTCGGCCCCTGTTGGCTGTTCAAACTTGCCAATCATCTTCGGGGAGGGGGGGGGGTTGGAGTTGACTCAAGACATGGCCTCGCTGAAGGTGCCGAACGACTGTCCCACTGTCTCACACTCACGGCATCGGACGCGCCCTCTTTCGACTGCCAACTCCAACCGACCTCTTCTTTGATAGTTCTGTACAGAATGCAACCTCCTCCCAGCTGGCGTCCCACTTCTTCTCTTTGCTGCTCGGAACTGGGCCAGGTGGTTGTGGTGGCTGGGATCTCCCTAGAGATCAAGCTGCTGCAATTTAACTATTATACTTGCTGCCTGGAACTTAGCGCAAAGTTACCTCTGATGTGTAGGATCCATAGTCCCATGTCCAGCCGCCTATTTCCTGCTTAAGTCCTACTCAACACTCCTTCTTTACATGACCATATGGGTCACTGTTGAAAATTCTCAGAATATGGATGGAACTCTTGAGTAGCGATCATGTAGGCGTATTTGTGCAAACAGGAAAGTTCGTTTACGTGTAGCCAAAGGATTGATTCACAACCAGTAAGTGAAGCAAACATGCCGTCCAACAGGGTCCTTTAGTAGGTGTGTTTTAAAAAAACTCCTAACATCCTGGTTTATGCTCAATACATAGAGACCTGTTTCTTCTCGACAAGTTTCCTCTGTTCGGTCAAATACTCCTTAAAAGAACAAAGCAGTGCAGGAAGCATTCAGTAAATGTTTTTCGGAGAAACACACGCTTAGGTGTTGGGGCTGTGGCAGTTCTGAGCATTTAGATGAGTAGAGAGAATTCGCAAAATATTTATGGTCTTCAAAAATAGTTTAAGCAGGCTAAATTGAGTGACGCGTCAAGATGGTAGTCGTAGTCCCTTGCTGGGTGTGACATACTTAATCTGCTGTAATCTCTCAAAGGATGAAGTGTTTGAGCATTGGAGTGTGGGGGCAGATCAGTCACCGTGGGCTGTGCGAATTGATTCTTGAAAAGAAGGCGAGAGGAGAAGGTGGTGAGCTTTTCACACTAGGTTTTGAATGTCACAAGCTGTTGACCGCTACAACACAAATGCTTGCCCAACCAGCTTACATAACCCACCGTATGAAATTTCAGTGAGACTGACCTATGTGGATGTCTAAACAGGACATGGAAATAGGACCGGTCTGAAATTGCACACATCCGACAGTCGAACCCGTGCAGCATAGGAATTTCCAACGAATCGGTCCATTGAGTGATCACATGATTCTTTCACCCCAATCCCTCTGATGATTGCTGTTTGAGCCATAATAGTTAAAACAGTTGTTCAGCAGTGAGTAAAACATCTCCAAGCGCACAAGTGACTCCCAGGACAGACATGCAATAATGCTAGCACTTTATTGCTGTTCTTAATCCGATCTGTAGAAACCGCCAATATCAGAACTGTAGATATTGGTCTTTCAGTAAACTGAATAGATCATATGCTTGATCTAGTTCATATCCCATTTTCCCATTAGTTGATGGCGTCAAAATGTTCTTTTTCCTTCCAAGACCAACTATCACGGGTGTGCACCAATGTGTTCTTCATTTACGCTATGAGGGATTTAAAACATCGGCTAATCTTCAAGACATAACGACCTGCTTCTTTCGATAAGTTATTCTGGTCTATCGGTAAAGGTGTCTAGCAGAATATAAGCCGCATCCATCACCTTCGACACTCGAAGTTGCCAGAGTAACAATGAAGGCAGCAGACAGGAGTGATTTGGCGGGATGACAGTCAAAGTCCTTTTTTCGCCGGGACATCCTTAAACCACTGCCAGCTCTCAGCGGATAAAGTGTTGGGGCGCTTGACTGTGGAGCCAGATTCGTCACCGTACGCTGTGCGAATTGTTTCTTGAAACGGAGGTGAGAAGAGGAGGACGTGATGAGACTTTCTCAACAGGTTTCGAATGAGAGCAGCACAAAGACTTGCCCAACCAGCTCACGCAGCCTACCGCATTAAATTTCCATCGGAAAAATCCCTTGGTTGATAGTATATTCAAAGCAGAGGTCTACAGGTCTCTTTCGCGGTTCCCTAGACATTAGGATTACAATTAACCAGCGTAGTTAAGAAAATGGGGGTCCGTAATCAGAAGAGAATGCATCGTTTTGATTACGTGTAGATTTCGACGCCTATAGTTATGTCTGACAAATTCTAAATTACCATTTTCATACAGGCGATGTTTACAGAACTGACATTAAACAGTTCAAATGACGAGCACCTTCGCAATCTTGGGATATGGGGGAGCAATTTATATTAGCTAACAAAAAATGTACCGGCTGGGCTTAGTTCAAAATTTCATGGAGACAACCACAGACTACGTTTCCTACAGTTGTATTAAGAACAAAATTTTCACATGAACAAAGCGAGGACATACTGCGCAGTCAAACTTGAAGTAGTCTAAGTTCTGTATGCTTCAATCAAGACACGGTAAGGTTCATTGTTCAGACAAACATCAATAGCCTGGTGGATAACAAACACCGATCAGAGGTCAGTCAGGTCGCTTGTATCATCCACGAAGTACAAACCAAATACGTCAGTGTTCTGCGCAAGCGCATATCCGCAGTGTTGGTGTTGGCATCCGATCCTGACTTCTGCTCAAACCGGTCGTTCTTTTACCCTCTATAACTACAGCTTAGTCTCAACACTTGTTGCTCTGACAGCCTTATTCTTTCTGCCAGATCGCGTTACACCCGCTGATGCAAAGCCATACTCCACACTGTGACACCCTTCCCCCAAAGTCCCGACCTCAGATCGAGATCATACCTGACGCCTTCTCCTCCTGCTTGACAAGTCAGGGTTCCCCTCAAGTATCTCCATAGTCAACTTGCGCCATTGTATTCGCTTCATCTCTAACCACCTCACCAACACGTAAATTACTGCGCTGGCTTCATACTGAGTAACCAGAAATATGCGTGTGCCGACGTTGATTTCTTCGATCCTTGCATAAATCTTGCCCATGAAAGTGAAGAAACATACTGTTTGTTCTATTAGTGCAACCATGTTGAAAGTCCTCACCACAGAAAGGTATATTTAGCCGTTCATTCCTTTGCTTGGCACAGGCTGGCGGTCTAGTGTATATCCTGGCTAATTTTTCGTCACCACTACCTCCAGGCAGATATTCAACGGCTTCGGGAAACGACATATAAACGAGAAGGCACAGTCTGGATTAGGGCGCGCGAAAATTAGCCTCTCTGATATGTGTGGCGTTTAGTATGCCTCCTCAACACTTGGATACTTCGTAGAAGACTAGCGTTTGAAGACGATGATGACATTTGTTTGACGTTGAATTGTCAGGCTGTAAACCACAGTCAGTACGGTGCCAGACTACTGAAGGCGAATTGACGGCTATAAGAAACCTGAGTTGACTTCTCGGACAGGGACTTAAAGTGCACTTAAGGAGGCGTCTACTGTGGGAGATCATAGGGGCGCCGTTTAATAAGTGGTAGCTTACGAAAAAACATTGTCAACAGATGGCGACTGTGAGGCCCTACCCATAAAGCGCATATACACACCTCACATTTGTTCTCGAATTCTGCCAAAACAATATTCGACGTTAAATGTCTCTGAACATAGTGACGGATGTGTCAAACGTAAATAAACCGTCACTGCTGACGATGTCCACCGTGTGCTCCACAGCAAGGCGAAGCAGGCAAGCGGCTTGCGTCTGAATTAGTTTATAGTGAGTGTAGACTTGCGCTGCATCTATTGCACTCTCTCCTCTTCCTATCCCACCTAGGCGCGGTGTCAGGACAGATTCATGATGGCCTGAAGCGGGGGGGGGAGACGGCACAGGTGGATGGTAAGCTCCAGCATGCACCGAGGCGCTCAAATCCACATCGCCTGGTCCACGCAACAACTGAACATGATGTTAACCGTCAACAACGACGACGACGACGACAACAACAACAACAACAAAAACAACATGTAAGAAGGACGAGGATGACTGGGCAGCTAAGCTCACGACCTGTATACCCACCGGGGCGTAAGCGCGTCTACCGACAGGGAACCAGGTTTCAGATAACGGCAAGCCCATACCAGACTGCGAGTGCCATGGTTTGCTGATCATAATATAGCAAACGTTTTCAGACCTTTAGACGCTTTCAGACGTGTCGCGCGAGGAAGTTAATCCCGCAGGTGTGATGAAAGCTATAATAGCCAGAACGAGAAGGAGCGATTACGATTTGAACTTGTTCCACAGGAAGAGCAATCTATGCTATCTGTTTACAGACTTCCTTATCATGCCGTCGAGTACATCGCGAGATTTAAGAGCGTCAGTTTAACCCTAGCTGGTTGGGTAACCAAACAGTCGTCGACTGAGAAGCCCTACCCACACACACACTCCTCACATTTGTGAAAATGTTACACACCAGTTAGGACTGAACCGTGACAGCCTAACTCTCAGCTCGCCAGTCCGCCACTTCACACAAACACACACACACACACACAAAAGTGGGTAGACTGTGCGGAACGATTTGGGGTGTTAGTCAGCAGCCTACCTTGCCACGGCGCTTGGTGCACTGTGATAATTTCATATTCTGATCACACCGCGAGAGTTAAGCCCGTCAGTTTAACAATAGCAAGGAATGCACAGACACGTTTAAAAGTGCTAAACGACCCCGGATTTGGCTCCTGTCCATGACGCGTGGACGCTTAAATGACTAAATGGAACAAAAATATATCCATACGAGAACTGCTTAGCAGAATAGACAGCGCAGTCTGCAAGAAAACTTATGTCAAAGGTATCTTTATGGCTGTTTATCAACAGATACTGCTGCAGCGCACTGTATCCTGGCAGAGGCATGTTCGGTGGCTCTAATTCACACGTTCATCAGACCAAATATAACTGCCTAGTCTACTAAAAATCAATTCCAAGTTTAGAGGACCATTGTGGTGGGACAAAAGACAATCGTATGCCATGGCAAATACGGGAGCCACTGCTCATCAGATAACTGCTCTGTCAGTTGTCGCATCGACTTGCCAGGAGAACAAACCGCTTTGCGCTATTCCCATGCAAACCACAAACATAGAATGCGGTGTTGACACGCCATTACCCTAAAACTAATTTCAAAAGTCCCGCAGAACTTACGAATAAGATTTCGAAAGTTTCAGAAGACTAGTTTGCGAGCATACGTTTGCTTTCAATAAATTCGCCACAGGCCAGTACATTTGTAGGGGACGGGGCCTAAGTCAGGCATGTCGGTGACTAGACAAATCGACAAGAGTTCGTTTTAAACACAGGGCGGATGGGAGCGGATAGTTGCATGCACAATAGATATGCTATCTCGTAAAATGTTGACAGTTTTCACCTCCGCAAGAATACTTTAATGGGCTTGCAATATAACATTTCAGATATGATATTTCAGTCACATCAGGATGGCATTTTTTGAATGACCTTCTTAACGACCGTTTGCATACGCTATATTTTGCAAAAATGACGCTTTGAGTAGCATAAATGTTTACCATTGACTGTTGATACTCTTCTAAATTCAAATACGCTTTATGAAAATATGCCCAAAAGTGTTCTCTCCTTTGCTCATTTGATTGGAAATCACACCGGTACCATGCTCTTGACTTGAGAAAGGAGCATCGTATGGTTTAAAATATTTTTCTTCAATCCCCAAGTAATTTTGAACTAAACTTGTCGTCATACATATATTTAGGGTCATCATATTACTGCCTTTATTTCAGTAACGTTTATTGTTATTATTGTCCCAGGTCCGTTGACATTCAATTCGTCTCCCTCGGAAACTGAGATAGCACCATTTATCCATAGACAGACTAATGTACAGCATACTTAGTAACGTCGATGCTTTTAACACTTTGAACAATTCGTTTTTCTGTCGAGTTTCGAAAACTATGCAAATCTGAAAAAAACTTCTGTAACCGTTTGATGTTTCCATTATCAAATTTTTAATACAATCCGCTTCCTTGACAAATAGGAGTTCAAAGGTTCAACACATATGTTTCCTTCAAATAAACTGAAACTGACAAAACCCGCATGCTTTCCGTGTAAGGAAAGTCATAACCCTCTATAGCTATTACAAGCAGGTCATAAGCGGCTCATAAGATTTGAAAAGGCATCAGGGCCCTGTTGTCTACATTATACGCACCAGTGATATATGCACTGATGCATGATCGGAGCCTTCATAGTCTTCGAAAATCTCATAGTTGAAAAATCTTTAAAACCCCAAATTGCTCCTTCTTTAGGATTAAAGTTTGAAAAAAACGTAAGTTGTCACCAAGTGAGTACAAGAACAAACGTTTTTTACAAGTTCTCTACAAAATATACTTGATTTTATAAGAGCATTGAAGATCATTTCGGAAAATTCACACTACACCAAGTAGGTGGGCTAACTCTTGTAACGTCAACTGAAATTCCGAACTACGGTTTATTTTTGAAAAGAATAATTAAGTAGGGTTGCAAAACTAATCAATCCCTATGCTGCATAATTCTGAAATAAGTTTGTTATTTCAGGATGCCGGCTTTTGGATAAGTTTCTTTTTGGCTGCATGCAAAAACTATGCTCTGTTAAAACGCCTACTTAAGTATCATGCATTTTTCTTATGGATTTTCTATGCCTTTGAAAGTTCAGTGATATTTCATGGAAAACATGCATGAAAATATTCATTCCTTTACTAACTCGGTAAAACTTTACGTCTTCTTCCAACTGTATACTTGAACGAGGGGAATAATTCGGTTTTTTAAACGTTTTTAATTTTGAGATTTTTTACTACCGTGAAATGGCCTTTCATAAAACGTCATGGCTCTGCATTTACGAAGGCTTGTAAAGTTAATAATATGGCTCAAAACCCGCTGCTATATTTTATGAACGTCATATGATCTCTTCTTAATATCGTAGAGAAATGTATGAATTTCTTCACGTGGAAAATATGCGGCTTGTAGTTTGAAAACCCCGAATGTATGTGTAACGGAAGGACGACCTCAAAAATATTCGGGAATCGGAAAGTGTTTTGAAAACCAAATTATCCCCGTCCTTCGAGTATGAAACTGGAAGAAAATAGAGCTTTCTACCAAATGAGCAAAAGATAAATATTTTCATGCATTTTTTTCATGAAATATAATTAAATTTATAAGGGCATCCAAAATCAATGAGAAAAATTCATGCTACCTAAGGTGATTTCTACAGAGTGTTGCTTTTGTATGCAACCAGAGAGAATTTTATTCTTTAGCCGGCATCCAGAGGTAACTGAATAATTATAGGCGTATGCTGCAGGATGATCAGTTTCACAACCCCTCTTAATTAAGCCGACTTCAACTGAATCTCTACAACCGATATTGCAGTTAGGCCATTATATCCTGCCTTCCAGCCACTGATAGTTACTTGTGCATGCTTAATGGTCCGTCGTCAAAATGACTCCCATCAGCTTTCAGGCAGTGGAGGACTGCGGAAACCCAGCTACTGCATTCAAAGGTCACTAAGAAAAAACTCATGGCTTGATGCGTTAATCTATTCAGAATAATCCAATCATGAAATATGTGGACTTTTGCACACGACACATCGGAAAGCGCATTTTTACATGCTCAAATAATAAAAACTGGCCATCGAGGAAAAGTACTGCATTTGTTGTCATTTGATCGTTTCTGCACGCCACAGGGCATAAACTGTCGGGTGACGAAAACTACTCAGCAAAGCACCGCATCCTTAAAATCCATCAGACCATCGAACATGCAGGTCAAAAATGACATAGTCAATACCACGAACGGACGACAGGATAGTTCGTTTGGGAAACTCGAAGACACTGTTCGATTAAAGGCGCTTGTACCGATTAGCAGGAAGGGCGCAAGCAATTTTGTTACCTACGGCGACCCAGTAATGAATAAGTGGACGTCTAACGTAGAGAACGCCCGGAGATCCGCTTCGTCTACAGGACTGGCGGCTGGCTTTTCAATAGCTAGCATACGCAGGCTTCAACGCGTCTCTCTACGACTACAGTCTACGATCTGCTCTTCGCGGACGACTGCGCGCTTAACACCACAATAGAGGCAAACATGCCACGGAGTATGCCCACCCCTCCCCCCCCCGGCTGCACCAACGTCGGGCTGGCCCATGGACAAGACGTTGGTGATGCACTAACCACCGCCAAACGCAGCTTACAATGTCCCTCGCATGCTCTTCAAAGGCACACCCAAATGAACATTATGTACATCTCCGATTTTTTAGGCAGCGAAATCTCATGCTGCATCAGAATCGACTACAAAGTGGCTCACTCGATCTCGGCAGACAGCCAGGCCTTCAGTCAACAGCAGAACTGCGTATGAGATCGCTATGGTCCTCACCTCAACTCCAAACTCAACCGCTTTTCGAAGAGAAGTTATTCAAATCCCAGCTGTCTTAACAGTCAGTCTTCGGCTTCAAATCCAAGCGTCTGTGTAATAAGAGCGTTAATGATTCAGAAGCACGACGGCCAAGATTCCACTTCTGTCTCTTCCTCAGGTACAAATTCCAATTTGATTGTGCATATGTCCTCTATTACCCCGAGCTCCCACTGAATGGAATGCCTTAATGATCAGATGCGGTCCCACGATGATTTCAGCGCATGCAGAGGCTTTAATTAATCTATAAAATTTTCACTTTGAAAGTGCAATATTATGCGTTTCCCCGCCTATGAACTGTCCTTTTTGTCCAAATACCCATTCCTGAGCATAAATTTGCAGAATGACAAAAATACATTTCAGGTTTCAAAGACTGTTTTTATGAAGAAGGAGACACAGTCTCTGAGACAAGGGCTTTAGTCGACTAACGTTGAAGATTCATGCTCTTGCCCATCATCAGAGATATAAGCCGATACGGGTAGTTAATGAACACGGGGCTGCAGTATTTAAAAGGATGCATTCGCCGTGCTACCGCGGCTCCACTCCCCCTCCACCAGGGATCGTTGCACGTGGTGTGATGACTGTTTGATGGCCATTAATTGTTGCGATTTCATCACGTGTGTTGAATTTTGGTGTGATGATTCCTCGACCATTTGATCCACCGACCCTGGGTTGGGAACAGTGTTCACCTCTCCGTAAACTGTACTATGCTGCTGAATGGAGTTGCACGAAGTGTTTTAGATGCCCTGCCGAACTCCTTTTCAAAATCTCGTTAATAAAACTGCCTATGCCTCAATTGTCCATCTCCGTATCCGAATCCGAGCGCCTGTGCAGAAGATGCATTTTCGATTCAGAGGCGCAAGGCCTCACATTCCGGTCCTGTCACTACCTTAAGTACGAATTTTAGTTTGATTGCACATATGTCCTTACGTCTTCTCAGTTGGGCGATTTAACAGCAACTGCGAACACTTGTCAGAGAAGAGGTAGTTAGGGTAGAACAGAGCCCACCCTAAATCGAACCCCGTCGAGTGGTTGGACGTGCGGTGCGTGTCGCAGGTTTCCAGCCGCTCTGAACCTGTCATCTTGTCGGCAAGCCACGCAACACAGTGAGACCACCACGGTCGCCGTCAACCTCATTGGCAGACATGCCACGGAGTATGCGTCTCCCCGCCAACCCCCCCACCCCCACCCCACCCCCGGCTGCACCAAAGTCGGGCTAGTCCATGGGCAAGAAGTTGGTGATGCATTAACTGCCGCCAAACGCAGCTTACAATGTCCCTCGCATTCTCTTCAAAGGCACACCCAAATGAACATCATGTACATCTCTGCCTATTGAGGCAGCGCAATCTCATGCTGCATCAGAATCTACAACAAAGTGGCCTTCAGTCGGCTGAAGAACTGCTTATGACATTGCCACAATCTCTAACTCAACGCCAAATCCGTAAACTTGACTATGCTGCTGAATGGAGTTGCACGAAGTGCCTTAGATGCCCTGCCAGACTCATAAGTCCTCTATTCCCACAAGTTTGCGATTGAACAGAATAACCCTCACGACGAGGCGCAATTCATGGTGACTTGAATACATGCAGAGGTCCTGGGAAGTTTATAAAATTTCCACTAAAAGCGCTGTGTAGTACTCTCAAACGTTTATGCAGCCTCCTCATTGACCCAATGCCTCTTGCGGGAGCATGAATTCACAGAACGTCAAAAATGAATTTTGATTACGATGGCGATTTCAACGACCACAAAATTAGAACGCCTTTTCTGGGGCGCCAATTGAATACTCCGTGTCCACTGTCAGACGTCCCTAATGTGCCTTAGCTCTAATACCACTCTTCATATGTTCCACCTACCGAAACTACCGCCCATCCAACAAAGCCATGTGCGTAGTATATGTCCGGCAAAATCGGATTAGGATTTTTATTTTTCCTTTATTTAGAATGTAATGGTTTTGCTTAAAACGGCGGGTTTTCGCCTTGGTTTTATGAAAAGCACATGACCATGAAGAAAACAGTTGTCGTATCGAAATGCCATCTTATGTCCGTTTTGCACTCTGGCGCTACCATATTTAGCCGAAATATGTTTAGGAAGGCTAGAAAATCTTAACACCCGTTGACTTATACTAGCAGTAACACAGTAGGATAAACCACAACTGAAGCCAAAGCCTAAGCCTAGCCCTTCAGCGTACTTTATAAACAAATAGCTGAATGCGTTGTGCGAACGCAGTATGGTGTACGCGACCCTCGACTACGCTGAACTACCAATCGGCGATACAGATAAATGGACGTTGAAGTTCTTCGCACTGTCGTGTACACCCTAGTTCAGATATCTTGCCGATAATTTTCACGTTTTAATATGAGGTAAAGTCAACACTGCCTGGTCTAGTTAACGCATGCATTGCCACGATGATGACAAGTTCTTCTAGACAAAAAACAAACGACCCCCAGCAAACGCGTCAATTAACCTGGTGGATACTCCTGAATGACTGCAATCGTCGCGGAACTCTCATCTGTAGTTTCTCCGAAGCCGTGCTGGACCAGTGGGCCACACCCTGTCATCCGAACTTGACCGGTCGGAAAAACCACACGAGGGTGTCAGGCTCGTGGTGCGTATGTCTGAACACCCGGTAGAACCTGAATTAATCCTAAAAAATCCCTAACGCCCCAAAACAAAATATCCGACGGAGAGTGCTACAGGGAATCCTCGAGGGGGCCTAGGGTAACTAGAGTCATCCTCTCAGTAAAGCGTTGGGACTAAGGTGCCCTGAATAACTTAGTAGCTCTATCTTTGGAAGCATTACCTATGCTCTCATGAATTGTGGATGCAGGAATGCTGTTAATATTATATACAAAACATGTACTCTCCCCTCCCCTTCCCCGTGCCTTCCCACCGGCTGTCAGAATAACAGCGTATAGCCTGGCAGAATGCAATGTTTGTTGTCTTCCAGACGGAACATTGTAAGCAAAGAAGGGGAGATATAGTTAGCCAGAAACTGGCCGGCGCATAGAAGATCTCAGGGAGACCATCCTACATGCATCGATTACCACATGCATTTACTTATAACTGACCCACAGTTGAATGATGCGAATAAACGGCCTCAAAGGCATTGCGCGGGAAGTGCAATATTCCGCCAGAATATGGACGCGTCAGACCTGGTATTGCTTATATTCTGCACTGCCGCATTTAAAGACACAACGGCACCGATATGGTGCATGGCCCCCAACTACGTGTAGCAAGACTGCGGATCGTATCATTCGTTGAATGGTGCTAAGGGATTTTACTGGTGGGGCAACACACAGGATGTAGAGCAAGAAGACACTGAAAACAGATCAATTTCTGTAGAAGGTCTGTCATTTTGCAAAGAATATGAGCGCGAAAATGAACCAAAAAACAAAAAGGAGATTTTCGAAAAATAAAGGACGTTGAAAATAGGGTCGTTGGTAAGTTTCCATTAAGGCAGAAAATAAATGAAATTGCAAACTATGGGAACGGTGGATAATAAGTGATGTTTACAGTCAAACTGAAATTCGGGGTATATTTTTGGAGTTGCCGTCTACATGGGGCTCCTACGCCCTATCATGAGCGGCAAAAAACTGCACAGTTTTGCTATCTATAATTTTAGGGAATTAGAATGGTTCCCTTTTTCCTTAAATAACCTGGCCTATTTGCACCTTGTATCATGCCGTCTGCGGTAGGCGGAAGAGCAAGATTTAAGTTTACGAATAAAGTTCTGTAAAGGTTTAAGTCTAGGGTACGAGTATTGATGCCCGCACACAGAAGAAAACAGTCATCTGTAAGTGAAATGATTCGGAAGATATTGGAACGTTGATTTGATCGATGTAGTAAACTGTTGTAGGACATTGGAGGCCGGACGTCTGTTCGGGCCAAATTTGTCGCTTTGCATATACCTAGACACTATTAACCAATGAAGACCGATGTTTAAGATGAAGCAAAGTCAACACTGCCTGGTCTAGTAAACGCAAGCATTGCCACGATGATGACAAGTTCTTCTAAGTAATAAACTAACGACTCCCACCAAACGCGTCAATGAACCTGGTGGATATTCCCGAATCGCCGCACCTGCCACCGCCGAACTCGGCAAGTGGGCCACAACCTGTCATCCGATCTTGACCGATTGAATAAAAACAGAAGAGGGTGTCAGACGCGTGGTGTGTATATCTGCACACCCGGTAGAACCCGAACTAATCCCAAAATTCCCTACCGCCCCGAAACAAAACACCCCACTGAGAGGGCTACAGGTAATCCCCTAGGGGGCCCAGGTTAACTGGGGTCGTTTTCTCAATAAGAAGCCGTCACCCCTTGTGCAATTTGTCAGGCGTCCTGGATTGGTTGATTAAGCATTCCTATTTACAGGTACCATTGTCTACCCTATCGTGGCTTGTGCACGCACAATTGCGGCAGACTGCAGTGTTTGTTGTCTTCCAGACGGAAAACAGTGCGGAAAACATGAGAGATCAAGTCGCCCGGAAATTGGCCAATTGCGGCCGGCACATACGAGATCTCAGTGAGATCATCCCGAATGCATCCAACACCACACGCAACTAGTGATAGTTGACCCAATGTTGTATGAGGCAAATAAAAGGCCTTGAGGGAATTGAGTCTGAACTGCGATATCAACATGCATATGGGCGTCTCAGACCTGATTTTGCCTAAAGTCGGCATTGTCGCCTTTAAAGGGACAATATTGCACAGTTCTTCTGTCCAGGATTTTTGGAAAGGAAAAGGTCAGCGTTTTTCTGAATATAACATGACCTTCTTTCACCTTTCATCATGCCACCCGCGGCAAGTGGAAGGTCAAGTTTTAAGTATGCGAATAGAGCTGTGAAAATTTGTACTTTTTGATGAATAATCTTAACTAGTTTCGCGCACTGGTGCACCTTGCAGGGCGCATGCACTGCAATGCCGAATCCGATTCTGACATACGCCTGCGCCATATCACATCATACGCCACTGCCCAGCCGGTGTTCTGCCGCTGCATAATCGATGGCGAAATTGACGAAGAACAGGTCACCCACCGCTTCGGTTACTCGTAGTCGGCAATACGCCCTCGGCAATCTGTTGCACTACTGTCGCCGCAATTTCCTTGGCGTGCTTAACGTCAAGTAAGTAAATGCATGTGACCTCACCAGTTACTTCTCTGAGAGCAATCGATGCGTCGATACTAAGGCAGACGCAGCCTACGCACTAGAAAGGCACATTTGTAGGTGATCGGATACAGACGGACCGTCGTAGCTAAAGGGGGCTTCAGTATATTTCTATTCCATCGGAGCTTGGCCGCACAAATTATGAGCTGTGGCGAAGGAGCGGCTCATGAAAGGCTGATCTCTACGACGTAAGTGGTGCGGCTGATATTACCCGTCCTCTACTATCGCTCAGGATATCAAAATCTTCATATCAGTCCAATGACATTGTGTAGGCACACCATTACTATTGTATGAAAGTGGAACTGAATGTCCCAATTTCTTCATTGTTCTTGTGCGGACAGTATACTGGTGGGTGACATCCATCTGTTAATCCGCGACTTATCCTGGTTTCTGAATGGAACACCACAAATATATTCTAACACTTGATTCATGAAATGCGCCCATTGAGAGTATTTACAAATCTGCCTCCTAAGGAAGCAAACCTTGATTTACTGTACTCAAATTGTAGGACGCAAAATCGACGAATCCGCAGACTTAATTTCTCACCAAACTATACTGCAGGACCAGCATTTCGCCAATTTTACAGACCTGTTCCGAGCAACTCTGCCCGTACCAATAAGGAAAACACGGATGAGGCTAACTGATTTCATCCTAAAATACACAGACCCAAAGCTTCTGAGTGAAATCCACCAAATCCGACACAACAAGCCTATGCTAACGTCCTCTCAATCAGGCGATTTAAAAGCAACTGCGAACACTTGTCGGAGAAGAGGTGACTAAGGTGAAACAGAGTCCACCATAAACCGAACCCTGTCGAGTGGTTGGACGTGCGGTGCGTGGCGCAGGTTTCCAGCCGCTCGGAACTTGTCATCTTGTCGGCACGACACGCAACACAGTGAGATCACCATGGTCGCGGCCAACATCATTGGCCAGTAGGTGAGATTCGTAATTTCAATCATTTGATCGACCACACTCGTTCGCCTTCAACCATTATTTTAACCAACAAATTACCCACCGTGATGACTACGTCCTATGACATAAGTTAGATCACAATCGCAGGGTTCAAGTTCTGAACACGGCTGTTTTCGCGAACAATTCAAACAACCGCAGACAAGCACTGAATGGAACATGTTCGTTAGAAGGACTTTATTGTCGCTCGCGTCTGCGCAAGCAAACATCACATGCAATAGCATTGGGCCACACGCTAGGACACAGCGGTTTAATTGTGACTATGTGGTCGCGGAATCAGTTACAGTAGTACCTTCGGTTTCTGTGCTGGAACAATCGAATGATGATGGGAAGAAAAAAATGTATTTTGTCAGTTAGTCTTACAGGAAAACGTCTATAGGCTCAACGCGAACGCGACTACACCAAACAGGCCGAATGCCGCGCATAAGCACGCACCGAGTAGAATGCCGCATAGGAACTTCCACATTACGCAAATTTCCGTCTAAAACAAAAACAGAACATGATGTGAAATGGGCGATGTATTGAACTGACTACTTAGATGCAAAAACTTACCTCAAACTGTCTATGATCAACGACTACGGTGGCCCTCAGGCCTCTCCAATTCTGTCTGCTTAAATATCCATTTGGACTGCTGAAACTGCAGTCGATTGGCTGGTTCCCTCCATCGATTAGGGCGTGCAGTAATCGAACCACGAACTAGCTGTTTGGCACACGCACACCACACAGTAACGTGAGTTGATGTATAGTTTCGTAGAAAAGGGCTTGCTTCACGTCTTCACTGTTTCATAAGAAAATGCGAGAATGAAGATATGGAAGTGAAGGAGTTTGCATTTTGTGCAACTAATCGACAACATCTGGCAATTATGCATCTAAATGCTGGCTGCACATGAGGGCGAGGCGTTTGCCTCTATGTTACTTCCCAGAACTCATGTCAGAGTAAGAATTTCCATGGAGGTGCCATAAGATGTTTCAGTTGAGGCGTAGCGTTCTTTTCCAAATTTTGCAATAGATATGAGAGGAGAAAGCATGGGTTGGTCTTTAGCGGGCTTATACAGTCAGTAATGCGATTCCACGTTAAGGCCAAGTCGAGCAAAACGGCCACGCCAGGACGGACTTAAGTGTCAACACCGCCCAGTCCATAGGTCCTATACTCTCACTAGTTCGCGATTGAATGGAATGACTTTAACGACCAGAGGCCCTAGGAAATCTATGACATTTTAGCTGGGGAAATGATGATTAATATACTTACATGTTTATATACTGCCCTCGTTGACCTAATGCCCATTTGTAAACATGAAATTGTAGAATGTCAAAAAGAGCATTTTGATTAAAACTACGCCCGTCATGACCACAAAATTTGAACGTTTTCTGTAGGGCGACAAGGAAATACCCCATGACAATTATCAAACGTCACTAATGTGCCTGGGCAAGGGTCGACTAGCCACATGCAGCTCTCCGCGCCCTTCCGCTCTGACCCTGTCCCCGCCATATCGTCAAACCCCTCCTGTGCCTTAAGACTAACTTTGATCGATTTCATACATGTTTTGGCAAAGTTTGACTAATCCATATTGACCCAACTGTGAAAAACTCGGAGTGTCGGTGGGATTCGAACCCACAGCAGCAATGGAAAGGCTTTATTACAGCCACCTGATTTGCGCGGCGCCACCGAAAGAGGTTGGTTTAATCACAATTTGGTAAATATAATTTTTTCTAAATGTGCACAAAAACATAGGAATTATGTAAGCCTGATAGTAATCTGGTGGATTCTATGTGGTTTGCTTAGGAAATCCTGCTAAGGTAGTCAACATATCGTGGATTTCGAATGTTCCAGTAGGCTGAGCGGATAACTTGACCCAAATGTGATTTAAGTCAACTCTTCCGGTGGGACATCTTAGTTCAGGTGTCTAGAGCGTTGGCTGTAATAAAACCTTCCCTTGCCGTCGTGGATTCGGATCGCACCGAGGCACCGAGTTTTTCACAGTTGAGTCAATTTGAATTAAATCGATGTCTCTAGTCGCTGACGCTTTCTACTTGACCAGTTCCGGTATAAATGTACTGGCCTGACAAGAACTTATCGAACTAAAACGTAGGTTTGACAACTAGTCATTTGACAATGGATTATTTCAAATAGCCGCCACTGGCTGGCGTGACATGTGACTGACTAATGACATTTTTGTGAGAAAATTTCAAGGTGGTGGCTCTGGACTCTTCTTTTACAATGTAACCCACATTTATACTATTTTATGCGCATATTTATATATTGCTCCACAAAATACACGCTTCACTGTGTAGCCGCCTTTGCCATATTCGTGAGTGCCGTCACTTAGACCAGTAGAACTTCCAAGACTATGTAAATTTTCCGCTCAGTGAAAAGTGCGACAAATCACTTATGTTTGTTTCACGCTCACTCTTTACGAATACGTTTAGTTTAAAGGTAATGTTGTGCTTAATATCCCTCTAGAATGGGAACATGCTTGCAAAATAACGTGAAGAAATTATTCCGACGCTTCACGTCTACGTTGCTTTCTCATATCAGAACTTGATGTAATAGTTTCCGATAGTCACGCAAAACTGGGAATTCGTTTAACAACATATTGAGTCATGTCAAATCATGGAGAAAAGTTTCCCTGTTTGGACTTTGCTGGCCCACGTCAGTTTTCATTTTTTGGAAAAGAAGCACACTTTCAGACCAAAACCCCAACGCCAATGGAAATGAAATTATGCTTGGGACTGAGACGATCCTCCACCTCCTGCTTCACTTTCATGTGCCATTGATATTGCATCAGTAAAACGTTCCGGATTGACAAAATGATGCCCTTAGAATGTGGCATCACATGATTTCTGTTTGAGACGAGCTTACTCAAATTTGCATTTTTATAACCGTTTAACCTACTCCTCATAATCAGGCACCCGTATTCCCCTGTTTGCTTACGTAATATCCGTAAGTCAGTTTTAAATATGCTTCAAATCGATGTGGGTATTAGGTCTAGAATTGATTTGTGAAACCTCGATGCATGGACACACGTGAATGCATTGACTATTCAGCCCTCACGCTTCGAAATGTGCCTCACGCAATCTCCCTCCTCTGTATGGTTTTGCAAACAATATCTCGGATTTCTGAAAACCAATGCATTGTCTTTTTCGGTATGACATAATCATCTGCGGAAAATGAAATTTCCTTAAAGATATGGCGATTTACCACCCACCCCCCTTATCAAACGTCACTAATGTTTCTGCGAAATAATAACACTCTTTATATGTTCCACTTGCCGAAACTACCACCCACCGAACAAAGTTAAGTGCATCTGTTATGTCCGGCCAAGTTGGATGATGATTGCAATTTTTCCTTTTTTTAGAATATGCTGGTTTAGCTTAGAACGGCGGGTTTTCTCCTTGGTGTGTTGACCAGCGGATGGCCTTGGAGGGCGCAGTCGACGTATCGAAGCACCATCTTATATCACTTCTGCACTGTTTCACTCTTAATACTCGTCGACTTACAATAACAATAAAACGTTAGCATAAACCGCAGCATAGCAAAACCCTAAGCCTAACCCCACAGCGTTCTCCGCCACCAAAATGGTTGGCGAAATAGGCTTAGAACCACTCGAGAAGCTTGCGTAATACTTGATCACTGACAGTTACAATAACAAATAAGCAGAAATCATAACGTGATCACATTTCTGAGCCTAAATCTACAGCGTACTTTATGACCCAGTAACCGGTTGCTGGGGTGTGCCACAGTATGTTGTGCACAACTCCCAGCTCGGCTGAACGATCACGACAGATTCGTCGATACCGATAAAGGGACGTTGAAATTGTTCACACTGTCGTGTACACCCTAGTGCAGATATCCTGCCGGCAATTTTCACGCACTAATATCAAGTAAAGTCAACACTGCCTGGTCTAGTTAACGCATGCATTGCCACGACGATAACAAGTACTACTAGGCAATAAACTAACGAATCCCACCAAACGCGTCAATGAACCTGGTGGATACTCCTGAATGGATGCAATCGCCACGGAACTCTCGTCCGTAGTTGCCACGAAGCCGTGCTCGACCAGTGGGCCACACCCTGTCATCCGAACTTGACCGGTCGGAAAAACCACACGAGGGTGTCAGGCTCGTGGTGTGTATATCTGCACACCCGGTAGAACCCGAACTAATTTCAAAATCCCCCACCGCCCCAAACAAATTATCCCACGGAGAGGGCTGCAGGGAATCCTCGAGGGGGCCTAGGTTAACTAGGGTCGTCCTCTCAGTAAAGCGTTGGGACCCATAGTACAGTTGCCCGGTCGCCATGAATGACTTAGTACCTCTATCTTTGGGGAGCATTACCTATGCTCTCATGAATTGTGGATGCAGGAATGCTGTTAATATTATATACAAAACATGTACTCTCCCCTCCCAATCCCCGTGCCTTCCCACCGGCCGTCAGAATAACAGTGTACAACCTGGCAGAATGCAATGTTTGTTGTCTTCTAGACGGAACATTGTAAGCACAGAAGGGGAGATATAGTTAGCCAGAAACTGGCCGGCGCATAGAAGATCTCAGGGAGACCATCCTACATGCATCGATTACCACATGCATTTACTTATAACTGACCCACAGTTGAATGATGCGAATAAACGACCTCAAAGGCATTGCGCGCGAACTGCAATATTCCGCCAGAATATGGACGCATCAGACCTGGTATTGCCAATATTCTGCACCGCCGCATTTAAAGACACAACGGCACCGATATGGTGCATGGCCCCCAACTACGTGTAGCAAGACTGCGGATCGTGTCATTCGTTGAATGGTGAAAAGGGGTTTTACTGGTGGGGCAGCACACGGGATGTAGAGCAAGAAGACACTGAACACAGATCAATTTCTGTCGAAGGTCTGTCATTTTGCAAAGAATATGAGCGCGACAATGAACAAAAAAACGAATGCGATTTTCAAAATATAACAGACTTTGAATATAGGGTCGTTGGTAATTTTCCATTAAGTCAGAAAAGAAATGAAATTGCAAACTATTTGAAAGGTGAATAATAAGTGATTTTTACAGTCACACTGAACTTTGGGGTATATTTTTGGAGGTGCCGTCTACATCGGGCTCCTACGCCATATCTTTTGCGGTACAAAACTGCACAGTTAACTATCTATAATTTCTGGGAATTAGAATGTTTCCAATTTTTCTAAAATAACCTGGCCTATTTGCAGCTTGTATCATGCCGTCTGCGGCAGGCGGAAGAGCAAAATTTAAATTAGCGAATAATGTTGTGTAAAGGTTTAAGTCTAGAGATATGTATATGGATGCCCGCACACAGAAGAAAACAGCCACCTGTAAGTGAAATTATCCGGAATAAATTGAAACGTTGATTTGATCGATGTAGTAAAATGTTGTGGGACATTGTGGGCAGGACGTCTGTTCGGGCCAAATTTGTCGCTTTGCATATACCTAGACACTAATAGCCAATGAAGACCGATGTTTAAGATGAAGTAAAGTCAACACTGCCTGGTCTAGTTAACATATGCATTGCCACGATAATGACAAGTTCTCCTATGCAATAAACTAAAGACTCCAACAAAACGCGTCAATGAACCTGGTGGATACTCCTAAATCACCGCAGGTGCAACCGCCGTACTGGGCAAGTGGGTCACACCCTGTCATCCGAACTTGATCGGTCGAAAAAAACCAGACAAAGGTGTCAGGCTCGTGGTGTGTATGTCTGCACACCCGGTAGAATCCGAACTAATCTGAAAATTCCCTACCGCCCCAAAACAATATATCCCCACGAAGAGTGCTACAGGTAATCCCCTAGGGGGCCCAGGTTAACTGGGGTCGTTTACTCAATAAGAAGCCGTCAGCCATTGTGCAATTTGCCAGGCGCTTTGGATTGGTTGATTAAGCATTCCTATTTACAGGTAGCATTGTCTACACTATCGTGGCTTTTGCGCGCACAATTGCGGTCGAAATATATAACAAAACATGCACTCTCCCCTCCGCACTCCGTGCCTTATCATCCACAGCCGGAGAAGCAGCGTATAGCCTGGCAGACTGCAGTGTTTGTTGTCTTCCAGACGAAAAACAGTGCAGAAAGCATGAGAGATCAAGTCGTCCGAAAACTGGCCGGATGCGGTCGGCACATACGAGATCTCAGTGAGATCATCCCGAATGCATCCATTACCACATGCAACTAGTGATACTTGACCCACAGTTGTATGAGGCAAATAAAGGGCCTTGAGGGAATTGAGCCTGTACTGCGATATCAGCATGCATATGGGCGTCTCAGACCTGATTTTGCCTACAGTCGGCATTGTCGCCTTTAAAGGGACAAAATTGCACTGTTCTTATAGCTAGGATTTTTGGAAAGGAAAACGTCACCGTTTTTCTAAATATAACATGGCATATTTTTACTTTTCATCATGCCGTCTGCGGCAAGTGGAAGGTCAAGTCTTACGTTGCGAACAGGGCTGTGTAAATTTGTACTTTTTGATGAATAATCCTAACTAGTTTCACGCACTGGTGCACCTTGCGAGGCGCATGCACTGCAATGCAGAATCCGAACCTGACATACGCCTGCGCCATATCACATCCTACGCCACTGCTCAGCCGCTGTTCTGCCGCTGCATAATCGATGGCGAAATTGACAGAGAACAGGTCACCCACCGCTTCGGTTACTCGTAGTCGGCAATACGCCCTCGGCAGTCTGTTGCACTACTGTTG
>CACRXP010000575.1:393590-407665 GCA_902702965.1 Spirometra erinaceieuropaei
GGTAAATTAAACAGTGGCCTGGATATAAGTGCGCTAATACCGATTGCATTAGGCGTTGGAATGTTGCGGCGGCGTTACAAAGGCCGAAAGGCATAGTTTCAAATTCAAAAAGGCCTTGAGGGAGGATGAAGGCTGTTTTCGGTCTGTCTTTGGATTCAACTTCGACCTGCCAGTAGCCTGACTTGAGATCGAGTGTGGAGAACCACCGTGCCCCCGCAAGTGCATCTAGAGTAACATCAATTCGCGGGAGCGGAAAAGAGTCGCGAGTTGTAACAGCATTAAGACGGCGATAATCGATACAAAAGCGCAGTTTTCCGTCCTTTTTCGGCACCAGGGTCACTGGGGATGCCCAGGGTGAGCGTGAGGGGCGTATCACGCCTGAATCAAGCATCGTCTGTATCATTTCGTTCACCTCCGTCTGAAAATGAGGCGGGATCCGTCGTGGCGGCTGCCACACAGGTTTTGCGGAGCCGGTGTCGATTGCGTGTCTTACGAGTGTTGAACGCCCCAACGAGCGTTCGTCCCACGCGAAAACATCCTCAAAGGTTGCCAGCAGGGCTTTCAGATCCATGCGGTCGTGTTCGTCGAGCTCAGCATCCGCTGGTAATATGCTGTCCAGGTTAGTGGGTGGTAGTGCGACCGCCACAGCAATCGCAGCACAGATTTCGTCTTCCTGAGGCATCGAAATGGCGTGGCGGGGTGGTGTCGGCTCAGATCCGAAACGAAGGACGCGCTCACGAATATCCAGATGACAATTAAACTGGACAAGAAAATCGACACCTAGTAAAATATCCCACGTAACTTTTGGGCTAACAACAAATGTGTGTTCTTTCGTGCTAGTAGGGAACACTAATGGCAAAATAATTAGGCCAATTGTGGACATCCGCTCACCATTTGCCGTCAGCAGGCTAGGTAGTACTTTGGGTTTAAAAATGCTATCCGTGCGGGCAGGCGAAAGAATATCAGATCGGACTAAGGAAACTGTGGCTCCAGTATCAACTAGGGCCCTAATGGGGCGGTTATCAACGTGCACCAGGGTAAAAAAGGCAATGTATGAGGCGACGTAGAAGAGCATATAGGAATAGATAGGGTACCGAAATCGGCTTCATCCGGGCGGTGTGCTGACGTCGCATGTGGCGGGCGGTTCCCAAGACTCTTACGAGACTGGAACGAACCGTTGTTGTTTGATCTAGAGAAACCACCTGAGTGGGGGCCTTGGCCAGGTCGACGATAGCTGGCAGGAGCGGCTGAACTTCCGGAAGGGCGATGGTAAACAGGTCCGGGGGAGTTCTGCTCTAACAACCGAGTGGCCCTCTGAATGGCACTCTCGAGGTCACCCGGGGGGTTTAGGCGTAATGAATACGTCACTTCGTCGGAGTCCAGGCCGCACTTGAAATGATAAAGAACAACCTGGTCTCTGTCGGCTGCCGACAATGACGGATAAGCGTCAGAGGCCAAGCGCGTTAGATCGGCAGCGAACTGTTCAGGTGTTTCCTTGAAACGACGGCGACGGTGTATGAGTCTGTGGATAGCGTCTTCGATGGCCAAACGCGGCTGGAACAGGCGTTGGAGCTGATCACACAAGGCGTCAAAGGGAGTCGAGACGGACAGTTCGGCGTCGATGGCCTTATCCAACTGATCATCGCCCAAATATTTAAAAACCAAGCGGGAGCGTTGTTCCTGCGGCACATCGTTCGTGTGGAAACGAAACCGTCGTAACCAACTACGAAACTCGGTCCGTCCGTCAAAAGGCCGAAAGGAATTTGGTAGGCAGTCAGGGGTAGTCGTAGGCGACGAGGAAGGGTTGGGCGGGTCTGTCATAGTCGCTGCCACCAATGTAGCACTCGAGCCACTCAGGGGTATGGTCTTGCCTTCTTCTCCTTTTAGGCGACGGTCCGTGCTGGCTTCCTTGGTATTCTTATTCGAACGAGTGCGTCCTCGGCGGGAACCCTGAGAATCAGAGTGAATTAAGTCCATCATCTGCAAGGGCAAGCGTGCACGGATAGAATGGATCGACGGTGGATAAAGTTTATTAAAGGGAATATAACAACAGAGGAAATTTAATCTCGTTCCGTCTTCTCTTCGTCCTCCACTTTACGGACGGTCTCTCGACGGGCCCCTCACACTCTTCGACGGCGGTCACTAAAACAAAACCGTTCAGAACTTCAATCAGTCAAATTGTACAGGAAGATCATAGCAAGGGCACATTAAAACAACAGGGTCAGTACGTCCTCTACACAAGAGCAAACCGAAATTTACCCAACAGGAAAATAATTTCAAGGTCAGGCCGATATCAAAGTTCTTCAATTGCCATGAAGGACATATTATTCATGCCCCCGAAAACTACCAAACTGCAAACTTCAATTTTTATATTGTACATATCGTTATTTTTTGAAACTTTTGCTATTATTTTCCCTTAGAACTGAGGTTTTTTTTAACTTAAAACAAACTCTCAATTCGCGCTCTTTTGGCTAGCCAGGCACCCGAAGCAAATGAAGTCAAAGTGCAGTTGAAATTGACGAGTTTGTCTTAGGTTTTTTTCCTGAGTTCAAAGGGGACTGACAGTGCCCAAGGGGCGCTACAATAAACCTATTCTATTCTATTCTATTCTATACTCCCGATCGCAACCGACAGGATAACGAGTACGTGGTTCAGTGGTTAGAGGCGCTGAACTTCTACTAAACAGGCCGTGGGATCGAGCCCCAAGTGTTCCACACTTCGGGTTTGGATATGGCTGACTGACGACGGCTAATAAGCCAGAAATAACCATTCCAGTCCCCGTTTTCTCTGTCGGTAATGTTATTTTGGACACAAGCTCTTTTGCAGAAGCCGTCAAAATAGGCAGGATGGTAGGTCGTGTATGCAAGAACGGGAATTTCGATAGATATATCAATGCTTATCCTTCCCTTTGAATACGAATCCCTCTGGATAAAGATAAAGGAATGTAGTCCACAAAACCCAGAATTCTTGTCGGTTTGCAGACCACCAAACCTTCCGAGTGCAGCACACGAGTCCCTCCTCTATTTGATCAAGTATGTAGCTAGCCGCACGAAGATTCTTATTGCTGGAGATTTCATCGTGCCTGCAGTAGACTAGGAAGATTTGGCAGTTGTTTAAAATGCTTTCACTGAATCCGATTTATTGCCCTTGCCTTGGGAAGAGACTTTAACAGACAGTTAAGTATGAAGAGTGAAGGATATTCAGGGAAACCAGGGCACCTGAACACTTCGAGGAATTTCATCGTCAATAATACGGATCAGTCAATCAAGGACTATGAATCCAGAATTATCTGACAGGCTGAACATGAGTCCACGATTTTGCTCCACTATACTAACAGTCGACTGGAAATCAAGGACCCACTCGCAGGACTTAAGAACGATAATGGTGTAGAAGTCGTTGAAAATTGCGAGAAAACTGAATATTTGTGCCAGTTTCTACTTCGGTATTCACCAGGGAAATTGGGTTTCAAATTCATAATGACAGCAGTGCTGTTGGAAACGCTGATCCGTTCTTGAATCTATACTCTTCTCGGCTCCTACCATGGAAAGAGAGCTGCAGAGTCGCAAAGGGGCAAAGTCGTCGGGTCCGGAAAATATGCCGGCCAAGTTCTTGAGAGACTTGGCGAACGAACTTTTAAACCACTAGCGCATATCTCCCATTCATCATTTAAATAGGGGAGACTGCCATCCGAATTGAAGACAGTAAATATCTACCCGATATACACGGGTAGGGCTCGAAATAATGTTAAATATTATCGACCCGTCAGCCTCACCTGCATTTGTTGTAAAATAATGGAAACCACACTTGAGAAGGCAACGACGAAGCTCCTGGAGGGGAACTACTTACGCTCAGGGCTCCAGCACGGCTTCAGACAGAACAACCTTTGTCTTTCCAGTTTATTGATCAGGGCCGAGCAGTGGTCCCGCGCGCTGGACGACGATGGTAGGGTTGACGTCATCTACACGGATTTCAGGAAGGCGCTCGACAGCGTCCACACGAATGTCCCATCCACAAACCACCTGGAATTGGAATAAGTGGAAGGTTGCTGACATGGATCATAGATTCTTTTACAGGGATATCGCAAACTGTGTGCGTTGGTACTTCGAAGTCAACCTCTACCCCCCATTTTAAGTGGTGTCCCCCAGGACTCCCTCTTCGGGTCGTTGCTCCCTGTAGTCTACATCAACGATGTGTCGACGACTAGGGCTGCAGGGCCGTCATGTCTGCTGACGATGTTAAACTGTGGAGAGCCATCGGATTTGACGCAGACAAGCACGCACTTTGAGAGAGTCTGAACGGGCTGAGCAGCCGGAGTGCTCGTTGGCTCCTAAATTCTAACGTTCGTATTTGTGTGGTCCTACGACTCCGTACCGGGAGCAACAGTGAGGCGGATAATTCCTTTCAGTATCTTTCAGTACCCTTTTAGATGTTGAGGAACAGGTGGACCTCGGTGTTCTGTTAACCTCCTTGCTTAAACCATCGACACAGTATGAAGGCAGCTGAACACGCGACACAGGTGTTAGTTGATTCGAGACGAGAATTTGTGCAGATTGATAAGCAAATGTCCTGGTCGATAATCCGAGAAATATGAAGGCCTCACCGGATTAGGGAAATTGAGGGGCTGACGTTTCGAAGGGCTTGGCCGGCTCTCAATTATCAAAGCGTTTTGTACAAACAATCGACCAGAATTTTGGACAAACGGCCTATGCGGTCGTCCGACTGAACTCCCTCTGACAGATAGTCATCGGAGTGTGGAACAGGTTTCCTGATGCGATGATACTTCCATAAACCTTTGAAACATTTAAATGCAGACTACATACCCATTTGGTGAGAAACTACTGTACGTATCCTGAAGATTGTGTCAGTGGCGGCAGTTTGCACCTGACTTATACATACTTATGACTACAATTCTCGGAATTATTGCTATAAAAATTGATTCTATTGGTATTGTTCGGATGTGCATACGGAGCTCAAGCGCAAAGGCCCTACTCCCTTAATAAAGTGACCTAGGGTGCTGTCACGGAATCTTAAGAACCCACCTACTCGCCTGGGGACCATGGGGTTTCTATTTTCAGTGTAGCGAGGCTTGCTCCATCTTCTACCAGTTCTCCTCGGCAGCCCCATTTTCAGTTGAATGATAGCCTGAAGTACTCATTCAAACCTTGGCCTTCTTACTTTAAGCACCACCACATTGCGCGTGACCTTAGGCGTTCTTAAGCGTATTACCTGCCATTGTGCGGTCCTTCACGGTTTGGAGTCCTTCTCTAAAACTGATGTCTTGGCATGTGATTTCAAGCTGTAAACTTTATTACTTGTCAAACACAGAATGTTCAGATGCTTTTGTCGGTTACAGTCATTGCCTTTTTGCTGGCGCCTTTAGATCTGATTCTAGCCTTTAATTACTATCTAGTTGTTTTATGCCAACTGCCATTGGCATTTTCTCAAAAACTATCTATTCAAACGCAAATTTGTCTGCCATATTTTTAAACATGGTTTCCATCATCGAACTGCTCGACCGTAGTGACTACGTTCCTTTTTCGCTGTAAATATAGTGGAAGTTAATACATACGCTTAGATCTAACCATGAGTTCTCATTCATTCCTCCCAAAAAACTGCCTCTGTTTCCCAGCTCTATCCAAAATTACTGTCTTACCGGAATGGTGGGGTTTTGCGCAAAGATTTGAGGCATGTCAATGCACGCCTCAATATTACCCTGACGGCCTGATTTCTGAACCCAATTTATTAAATACTTGACGACGTTGGCTTTGGAAACTCCGCCAAAAGCTGTGACTGGTCCCGAACTTCTTAGGAAAACAGTAATCGGGTTACTGCAGGAATGCAAGACGAGTGTTCTCCTCTATATGATAAGAAAATGAGGGGATAACATCCTCAGACTGGGTCCATCTCCCCAAACGTCTTCTTATCCAGTCTCCTCATTGAAGTCCCGTCATTCCTGTCTTTTGGTATTACTGTCTTTTAATTCCTCTTGGTCTATTAACATTAAAATTATTTTCTTACCAAATTCGCATACGTATATATTATATCCGAAGTTTAGGCTCCTGCTGACGTTTTACCAGTGTCTACATCCCCTTTATTGCTTGTTCTGCTCCTGGAATGTTTCTTTTTTTTTCCGAAAAAACAACTCCATGCCACAAAACCAATGTTCCTCATGCCTTCTTTTGCTGCCGGTACTTCTTCCTCCTTTCTACTGTAGACCTTGGTGCGAGAACACCACAACAGTTCGATGCTCCCCTAATCATTTATTTATAGATGTGACCGACACTGCCCATTCTGATTTCATGGATGCGGAGTTACACACGCAAAACACAAGTCATCGTTCGACGGTCATTAATTATCATTAACGACCGGTCATACTAACTGTATCTTGATTTTAACGACTCAGGTGAATAAAACAAAAACTGAGATTTATTCAGCATCCTGACAACCATAAAAAGTCCTTCTCTGTATTTGGTTGGTCTCAGTTTTTCTTTTCGTATTTGGGTTAACGTGTATGATGCATTTCCACTACATCATAATAAAAACCATTGTGCACTCAGAAGCAACATTTTCGGACATCACATCGACCTCTCGAAGGTCGACCACTGTATTTGAAAAAGGGTTCGACTGAATTTGGAGAGCTGTTTTCATTGTCTTGCACCAACTGCAATTTTGGCGGATTGACAGGTGTATATTAGCATTAAATTGAGTCCAATCTTTTAGATGCAACAAATATCAAACGAACTACCATTGTAATACAGGGAGTATTCGTAAAAGCGTCAGAGGTGAACGAGCGCAAACGGCCCTGCCAGCACCAGCCTCCTCTGGCCCCCTCATGGCCCCGCCTCATGAGGGGGCTATGGCGGGGCAAATCCTCGATGTGGCCCCCTCTGGCCCCCTCATCGAAAAAGTGCGCAGGGGGATGCCTTATAGTTGTCGTTTTTTGCCCCCACCCCTGGTCATATTAGACTGTCTGACGGTAATGCGGATCCCTTAACGTCCAATTACTCGCGTTATAATCCTGATCACCCTTTTTCTAGACAGATTTTTCCCGGTATCTGTCCTATATCATCCCTTGTTGCCTTTTAGCGAACCCCACATCGCCAAATATGTCATGTTTAATTCCGGCTCCCCTTCCCAAAGCCAATTTCCCCCGCGATCGTTAGCGGACCTTCACGCGTGATTGCGAAGCCCCCAACGAACCATATCGATCAGCACACTTGAACGCCATTTATAGCTTAAAGGAAATTTATTGACCGATAAAGATAAAAATTTGATATGTACAAACTGTCAAGTTTCCTCAAGGGACATATTTAGTAATCCGTCCATGTCGGTTTACGAATTTGACGATCGGAGTTTTTCAGTAGTTTTGTGGGCACTTTTTGTTGAATCCGATACTACTAACGCTTTCACTGCCGCGAATACCTTATTTTAATTTCTCCCGGGAAATTGATATGCTCTAGTCCTAAAAGGGATATTCGGTGAAACGTTATATACGACAAAAATGAGTTACATTTTGGAGGCAATCATTCAAAATGGACTCGAATACTGCACCGTATGTTCGTACTTTGTATTTGTACCGTCTTTTAAACCGCAAATGCATGTCTTTCTCTGATCTGAAACTGTGGAGTGTATTTGGTTTCTCCAGCCACTGTTCTGTGTCACGAATCGCTACTATTTTCTCGAACAATAAACCCGTCCCGCTTTGTCATCTGATTTGCCAAGAATTATTTACGGCTGTAGCGGCCTGACAGTTTCCACGCGTCCCTTTCAGTATTTACTGCTGCTACTTGTTTCCCTCTTGAGACACTTTACAAACCACGCGGTATTTATCCTAGAGTTTTCATTGGAGAGCATAGTTGAATGTGTTCCGCGTTGCTTTTTCAGACGTGCCGAAAGTATAGCTCTTTCACAAGATCCGTTCCGAATGCACGTACCACTATCGTATGACAAGGTTAAACGATGATAGACAAGCCCAGCCATTGCTATAAAATCCCACGGGTTCGGTATGAATAGTCTAACAATCTATTTACCTACTTGAATACACTGTTTGGAAGATAAATGTTCATTAGTTTTGCCCTACAAGACCTAGAAAGCAACATCAAGTGGTCACTTCCTGAATTCCCGTATGAACTGAAATTCATCTTTTGTTTTGGCGGGCATTTTTTCCTATGACCTCTATGTATCGGAGCGCCTGCTGACCGGTATGGAAGCGGAACTTATATGGCATAAAGTATTTCCTTGTGCACATTTAAGTACGTTAGGGAATTTAACAACCATCGCATGTTACACTCAGGCGCATCTTAAACGATGCCACTATGGCAGGAGAGCTAGGAACGGGTGGTTACCTCTAGCTTAAGTGTTCTTCCCGACGGGGGGCTGGAAATGACCGGCGTATCAAATGTTCAATCGCAGCCTCTTCGATTGGCTCCGGTCATCGCTCTTCAGCGCAACTGGGCCGGACAGGAGTTTCCCTGGTGGATTACGGTCTTTTGCTGCGTCTGTGCGCTAAAAAGTGCTATTTCACCTTGTCAAACAGTCACTGCGTTTTCTTGTGAATGATATAGCAGTAGTCTATGCTCGGAGTCACCCAAAAGGCAAATTCACGGCCGACGTTGTGGTGAACCAAAAACCTGTGTACAAATAAATGGCGGTTATTTTAATTATACCTTATTTCCCTTGCACATGTTAATTTTTTCATTGTACTCCTACTTCTCCTCACCGTCTAATCTGAACAACTTCCTGATTATTATTATTGCTTGATTATGATTATAATATATAGTTCAAAACTATCGACGCTCTTATGGGTAACTCTGATGAAACTGATAGTTTACCTAGATGCATCTATACGACCGAAGTCTTCTTGTTTGACTCTGCGAATCTGAACTGCAGGACCCTTTATATGTATCCAAACATCCCACATAAGACAACCGACCCAATTATCATTCCGTCATCAATGGAGAATTTGTCCTGTCTTCGACTCTGCAACAAAGGTGGGAAGGTGTAATTCCGCAATGTGCGATGTAATCCCGCAATTGGTTCACAGGCATTGGTAACAAAGTGGCGGGACAGTAATGGTGAGCGTAGTGACATCAGAAAAGTCCAAGTTGTCTAATTTAGGGTTAGAAGCCTTTCATACAGAATTTTGCTGAAGGCGACTTTGCTATTAGGGGAGCCAGCAGTGTTGATTGAGAAAGTATATGCTTTTCCAAGTGATGAAATCACAAGCTGTGTTCAGATCAGATCAGATCAGATTTATTAAGGGAAAAGTAGGCGAGCGCCTTTGAACTCCCTTTTGGTTACAATAATGTCATAAAAAAACAATGTGTAAGGCAAGTGTGAAAAAAGGTAAGTAATTACATACAACAAGCATTGGTCACTGGTATGAATTTGTCTGTGAATGTCTTCTATGTCAAAATTGTACAATATCCAGTACGGCAATGAATGGACCAAGTAATATCAAAGCGAGCGCATATGTGGCGGTCAGGAGATAGCGAAAATTGTAAAACGTAATGTTACTAAAATATAGGGAGTAGCATGCTTTGTAACATAAAACGTTGGATGGGGCGGGTGGCACGGGGGGGAATTCGTTAGTTTCTGATGCTGTGGAGGTACATATCCCTGTACTGGTCAAGCTTTCTCTTAAATGAGTCCACGGATGAGGACATGACGACATCCACCGGCAGAGCGTTCCATGCCTTTACCACTCTGTGGCTGAAGAAGAACCTCCTTGCGTCCAGTCTCGCTCCTGTCACACGTAGTTTCAGAGGGTGTCCTCTCAAGCTAGTAGTGGTGGCCAGCTCAAAGAAGTCGCCGGATGCGAGACAGCATTCCTGACCCCGTAACATTCTAAACGTTTGAATTAAGTCGCCACGCAGTTGTCTGTAGTCCAGGGGAAGAGGTTAAGATTTGAAAGTCTGGTTTCGTAGGATAGGTTTTTATGACCTCTGACAAGCTTGGTTGCCCGTCGTTGGACTTTTTCGAGGGTGGTACGATCCTTAACAGTCCAGGGTCTCCAGGCCTGAATGGCAAATTCTAACTGTGGGCGCACAAACATCCCGAAGACCTTGCGAAAGTACTCTTCATCGAACTTGGCAAATGCCCGCTTAATGAGATATAAGCTGGACATTGCGGATTTCGCTGCTTTCAAGCAGTGGAATGATGGCTTTAGTGAAGATGTTATCCACACCCCTAGGTCTTTCTGAACCTCTACCAGTGGCAGCGGTGTGTGATTTAGATAGTACGTCTGCCGTGCGCAGAACTGGTTCTGCCAATCCTCAGAATGTTGCATTTGGTAACATTAAATGGGAGGAGCCAGTGGCCTGACCATTGTTCAAGTCGGTCTAAGTTTGCCTGTAAATTTGCTTCATCGTCCTCGTTGCGGATGACGGTCTAAAGCTTTATATCGTCGGCAAACATGGCAATCTTGCAGTCCAATCCATGGATACAGTCATCAATATAGATGAGGAAGAGGATAGGGCCAAGAACGGAGCCCTGAGGTACTCCGCTCGTAACCGTCACCTCTGCCGAGTGCTGGCCACCAAGACGAACAGTCTGGGACCGACCGACCAAAAAGTTTTCAATCCACTTCAAAAGCTTGCCTCTTACCCCTATGCGGCTGAGCTTGTGTAGGAGACGTTGGTGTGGCACACTGTCAAAGGCCTTCTTGAAGTCTATGTAGGCCACATGCACAACGTTTCCTTCATCAATCGCTCGGGTCCACTGTTCAAGACAGTAGAGTAGATTGGTCAAGCAGGACCTCCCTCTGCGGAAGCCGTGCTGTGCATCGCACAGAAGATGATTTTGCTCTAAAAACCGCATCAGTTCGCGTTTGATTATTCGCTCCATAACTTTGCAGCATATGGAGGTGAGGCTTACTGGTCGGTAGTTGTTTGCGGAAGCGCGACTGCCATTTTTATGAATCGGTGAAATCCACGCAGCCTTCCACTCAGGAGGCAGTCTGCCTGCATCAAGAGAGGCTTGGAAGAGGACGCTCAGAGGTTCTGCCAATTCTGTGGCCAATTCCTTCAACAACTTTGCCGGTATTTCGTCAGGACCGGGCGAAGTCCCTTCTTTTAGCTTCAGTAATTCCTGTTGAACAATAGGTTTTGTGAGAACCACTGAGTCAATTGTCGGGACATTGTCCACATTACAGTGATCAGTGGGTGCAGCGACTTCTCTCGTAAAAACCGACTGAAAGAACCTGGACAGATGCTCAGCCTTTTCGTCGTCCTTGTAAAGTTCAACGCCATCATCAGTTTTTAGCATAGGGATGGGATCCCTGTTGCGAGTACTTTGTCTTATGTAGTTGAAGAAAAGCTTTGGGTTTTCTCCTGCACAGTTTAAAAGGTTACCCTCGAAGTCTTGGCGGGCTTTGTAAACAAGGCACTTTACCCTATTCCGCTGAGCCTTATACCTATTTCTTGATTCAGTTGTCTTGTCCCTAATATATGCTTTCCACAGCTTTTGCTTACGGTTTACTTCAACTTTTAGTGAACCCTTTAGCCATCGGGGCCTGCTGGTGATTTTCTTTTTCGACATAGGGCAGTATCTGGTGATAAGTTCATTCAGTATGGCCTTAAGTTCTAGCCAGTCCTTGAGGACACACCCCGTAAATGCTGCTTTCCAGTCTCTACGACGCATGTCGAGACGCATTTGGTTGAAGTCACCACGCCATATGTTGCGTCTAATCACGATGTTTTGATCGGGTACAGAGAAGAGAGAATACTCCCACTGTAGGACTACATGGTCACTTTTTCCGAGAGGGGGTAGACAGTTTACAACATCAACGCTTTCCGGTGCCTTTGTCAATACAAGGTCTAAGCAGTTAGCTAGTTGTCCTTCACGTAGTCTGGTTGGGGATAAGACGTGTTGTGTGAGATGCGATCTTTGCACAGATTTTAGGAGGCGGCGATCAAAGTTAAATTCTGAGCCCGGGGCAGAAGTCAGATTCCAGTCGATATTCGGAGCCTTAAAGTCGCCCATAATCATGACATTGGGTCGGAGCGAAATCGCTTCTAATTCCTCTAGTGGACTACTGTCTGATTGCGGGTCGTTCCTCGGTGGGCGGTAGACCGTCAGGATCTCGAGAGTTTGTGACCCCGGCGTTTTGACGGTGAGCCAAATCGTTTCAGTTGTGCGCGCGAGCTGTGCCTCTTTTGCTGACGCAAAAAGGCCATATTTGACATACACGAACACACCTCCACCTTGACGTCCCAACCTGTCCTTTCTGAACAAGTGATAACCAGATAAAGCGACTTCGCGATCATCTACGCTCGCGGACAGCCACGCTTCAGTTATGGATATAACATCGGGTAAGGTTTGGTTAACGTAGATTTTAAGCTCATCTAATTTAGATAGCAGACTTTGCGCATTGGAATACAAGCATTTTAGCTTTTTTGCCTTTGGTAAGCCAGCTATGACGCCGCCTTTGCCAATTGTCTCGGCTGTGGCGACATACGCACGGGCCGTGTCCATATGAAGCGGGACGGTCGCTCGATTATGCAGTTGTTGTAGATAACCAGGCCTTGTTCGCCATTCATTTGTCGCAGCCTTAGCTCCTGAACTAACTGTCGGCGTTTTATCCGCTCCGGTGGTGTGTAATCCGGCTGAAAAAATACTCCTTGGTGGGAATATTTTAACCTAAAACGTCTTGAGAGGATGAGATCAACATGCTCTTTGCAACTCAGAACAATTTTAAGGGGCCTAGGATGCGGTGTAATAGCGGGTTCAGTAGAGCGCTTTCCGAGTCTGAAGGCTTTCAACACGGAAATTTCTTCGTCGGGTTGAAGCAGTGTGTTTAGAAGACCTTGGAACAAGCCGAGATCAGCTAATACGCGTTCTTTAGGTGTATCTGCTTGAGGCTCCTGAAGTCCCTGTATTACTAGGCACTGTTCTCGGAGCGGCCGGTCTTGGTTGCGTGATGTTGGTGACTTGGGAGTTCCTGGCGAACCATTCATGATGACATTCTGGTTGCCATCCACTCCAGGGATCTTTTCTGCAGCTAATGGTATCGTGTTTGGGGAAATACTGCTCCTGTCTTTTATGTCAATACAGAGGATATTCGCATTTGCCGCGTCTGTGTCTACGCTGGCGCTAGAGGTTTCTGTCGATTGCTCAGACAAGCTCTGCTTTTCCACCCTAGGAAGTTCCTTTCTTCGTGTACTCCGAAGTCGTCCGATTTCCGTCTCTCTCTTTTCAGTCGTCAGTCCCCTTTGATTTAACTGCTTCTTTTGATGTGACCTCAGTTGCATGTGAACGGTCTGAGTCTTATTATTAATTCCTTTGTTCTCCTCGGTCACATTGCGGGGGCAGTGAGCGTCTGCTTTCTGCTCTTCTGCGGCGGATTAATATCATGCCTTGTCACATTCTCCGCGATTTCCTCTGAGGTTTCCGTCCATGCGGTAGTCTTTTTTATGTCGAATCCTTTTACCTTCTTCTGTGGTGGAGATCGGACAGCTTCTACTCTGCCAGTGAGCTGGTCATTGTTCTTCATCTGGGTAGTTATCAATGATGAGAGTGTACTGCCATTATCACTTCGCAACTTAGTTTGCGATTTTGGAGTGTCGTTTATCATCGCTCTTGGTGAGGGTGAGGCTGTATGTTCATGTTTCCGTTTACCTTTTCTCTTAGCACTCTGTTTATTTCTGCAGCCAGCGATCTCCTGAAACGGTGATCCCTCTACTAGTGGGTTGCTGTTAGTCAACTCTCTCAGTTTCGAAACTATCTGTTGGCTGCTGCTGAATTCATCAATTGACCTGAATTTATCATACTTTAGTAACAATGCAATGAGAGCAACCCTTCGTCGAAATCTGAAGGAAACTAAACTTCATCTGAAACCCATTGTTCATATGAAAAAAATTGATCTAGGGGCGCTTGATGATTTTAACAACTTTATGTCTCGTTGCGGATCAATTTTTTCTGTCCTTGGTGCCCTCCTTGACGGAAATTTGCCAACGCTTACGTCTCAGCAGTGTGAGAAGCTCATGCCTCTCATTAACCTGGTTGCGACTGAGACTGAAGACAGGCACAAACGAAGTTTCAACTTTATATTAAAAAACGTTCCCAAGAGTAGACAG
>CACRXP010000575.1:407979-418646 GCA_902702965.1 Spirometra erinaceieuropaei
GGTCTTGTCAAAGCCTTCTATATTCGCCATATACTAGTAGTCTGGTCGCATCTCCCTTCCCCCATGTTCGGATGGACTCGGTTGAATGAAACTGACCGCATCTGGGTTCCTATCGGTTTGAGACTGGTTTTCAATTTCGCCATTTATTTTTCTTATTCAAGGCGATACAGGCCAATCCTGACCGACCCGCCTACGTACCATTTTATGAAATCCGTTACACAATGCCATATGCAGCTGACATCTATTTCGGCCATGTTGATGTCGGGCTTTATTCCATTTTGTACCGCAACATGCAGGCCAGTCCTCCCTTTTTTTCTGATGCTATTTTTCTGAGGGGTATTTTTTTTTCTCCTTGTAAATTACTACAATCATTTTTAAATCTTGCTTTGGAGTTTTTTTTTCACCCCTCGTTTTTTTTTTTCATTTTCATTTTGCTTAACGGACTTCTAATCTCAAAAACTATGCATTGCACTTTGTGCAGATTTTGCCTACATCGTCTAAAATTTGCATGTAAATTTATTTTTACTTGCTTTGATGGGACCCCGACGGGTCTTTAATAAAATAATTGAATTGAATTGAATTGAGATCTATAAGGAGGTTCATGTTCGTCTCCAACGACGTAATGTTTAACGCGAGATCTCGACAATATTTACACAGCGAACCACAATTTGAAGTTTCATCATCTGGTAGAAAATCTTGCGTAGGCGTAGCGAATTTCCCGAGATAATTTGCGTTGCGGGCCACCTCCGTCCTGTTTTGAACCACTTCTGGCGTACTGCGTTCGTTAGTTCCTCCCTGCCCGACGTGAATCGACGCTGGTCCGCATGGAGTTGCTAGTGCACTATGTTCATGGCAAAATCCGACACATTTCCCAACCGTGGAGCTAATGCAATTAATATTCTTTGAGGTCATACCATCGGTGCCGATGGCCGAGGGGTCTAGGCGTTCGCCTTGTGAGGCGATGGTAGGAGGTTTGCAAGAGTAAATACGGTTCCCTGGCTTTTGCTTGTCTACTGCGCATTTTCTGACTTCGGTGATTCTTTTTTAACCAGTGTTTACATGGCGCAAATTTCTTCGTGTTCAGGATAGTTTTTCTGCTTGAGTCTGCAAAGTCCTTATCCGTGCGATTTAATTTGCAGTGTCTTGCGTGCTTTGCTGTTTCGTCACCCACTTGCCCCTAATATTCAATTTGGTTCTATATTCCTACAAATTTCAAAATACGCAAGTCTATTGGCAGATGATGTGTTGTGACTCGAAATCCTAAAATAATGGTAAAATCTTACGTTTGCTAACCCGAGTAACCTTCACCTGTTGAGATAAAATAAGCATCTAAAGGGTCGCATAAGTCACTACATGCATGCTGTTCAGTCCGTTTTCCGTTACATCGAGAACAGAACTCACCAGCACGATTTGCAAACGCCATGCAATATATGAGGCCTTTAGAGAACTTTTAGGAGTAAGTGTTTATCATTTTTATCCATTGATTATTTAAGCACAAAAGAAATATTGAATACACCCTAATTTCCCAGCTAAGACAGAGAAGGCGCAGTGCGTATTTGTTAGAAGCACAGTTGGAGAACTATAAAGTATGTGGTGCTGCATGAGTTGATTTCAGAACTAAGTCACAGCAACTATTGTCGAGGGCTTTTCTCAAACTTATTCAAATTTCGAGTGATTATTCAAGTCCTCTGCAACTTGTAGTGAGGCCTTTAGACAGCATATCTGGAGAATTTGACCTAAACTTCAAGCACAGATAACCTAAGCAACGACTGGATTTATAGTGGGAGTTAGGTTTTTCGCGAGGGTTTGCACCGCTATAAGGACAGGAAGTACATATTGGCATCATGGCAAGCACATTAAAACTGTCTGAATAGCACAGTTCAGAACTTTAATGACACTTCGCAATTGGCAAAAATAGCTCGCTTACATTGAGATTTTTGTTGCCAGTTTTAGGTCATTTTCTGCTCATTACCTGGGCGCCAGCGTTCTTATTACGCCACTCTTAGTCCCTGAGAGTTATCCGCGTATTAACTGACATACTGTCAGCCACACAAGGTCATTTTCGGGAAACATGAAATACTGCATTTCGAGACGTTGTGTCCTACACGATCATGTGTTTTGCATCCAAACTTGAAACAAAACCTGCTGAATATTCATGAAACCGTGCAAATGAAGTCATAAGAGTGCCTATTTAGTAAAATGTGAATAAATCAACGACATAAGCGAGGCAAATTTGTCGAAAGCCCAAACATCATAGAACTTAGAGTCCACATGCTCTTGGCTAAATTACTTGCGTCATAATGTGCTCAAGTTTCCATGTTGAAACTGAGACAGGTATTTAGGGCCTCTTCAAAAACACCAAGAAGGGGGTTGAACAAAAGACAAATAACCAGTCAGAGAACTTGAAAACGAAACAATTGCTTTTAGTTGGGAATTCATGTCATTTTGGAAGTCATACCATAAAAGCATAGGTATGGACAGGCATAGTCACCAGCTAGAAGAAGCGGAAATTGTGATAAACTGAAAACCAGATCAAAAATTAGTACAAGAGAGAACAGTCCGTTTGTCTCGTGTTAATTTACTCCAGATTTCGGGAATAACATAAACAGGCGTGTGCATGGACATTTGCACGGCTTCCAAAAAATACGGTCGCAGCAGGTAAGAAAACGCCTTAATATTGGGCACAATAGGTGAGGTGCGTGCCTGTCTCAATCCAGTAGGTAAAGACTTGCAAAGCAGTGCATTATTAATGTCTCTAGCTTTCTATCTAAATCCTGTTCCCATTGGATGTGTGCGAAATTTAAAGGACTGTCGTCGAACATTAAGGTTGTTGCTCTAATATCTAACTATGGCAGGCACAGTAAGTCCAATAGGAAACCATGATTATTCGAAATGAAACTTACCAAAAAGCCTTGAATAGCGAATGGCAGAACTAACCTCTGCAATATTATCGCAATTAGCAAATAGTGCGGTGGGAGAGCCAGCTTTGCAGTGTGTTCCTGGACATTCTAAAGGACACCCGTGTCACTGAGAATAAAGGTTCATTGATCGCAAGCAGTGACGGACAGGAAATTCTGGCTTTATTCTAACACACCATTTATCGGCCACTATATAACTTTTCACAACCAAACGTTCATCCGCCAGCGTTTGATCCGATTTGTTAAAATTACCTATATTTTCACGCAAATATATGACTGTGTCTCAGCTGTTAGCGCATAAGGAATTTATGGAGCTGTGGTCCTTACTCCCTAATTATTCACAAAACGTTTTACTGATAACGAGTCTCCCAAGCATTCCCTGCAGTTTTTACTAGCGGAATTAAGCTTCGATATTTGTCATCTGTCGATGATAACTGAAGATCAAATAGGCCACGAAAATCTGATCGCCATCGCATGGTTTACTATTTTAATGACTTAATTAGCTCGTTTAGTACTTATGTTGAGGCCTTAGCTTCGCAGCCGCATAAAACTTTTGACGATACGTCAATCGATGTGCAGCAATTTCTCACTGTTCTCGAAAACATATTTTATGATGGCTTAAGAGGTAGGTTTGTCCCTACACTCTGTTTACTTGCCAAGGTTCCTCAAAGTGGCGAAACAATGACGGTGTCTGGAAATTTATGTCTACTGTATGCAGGCCAATTCCGCACAGTTGCATTGCCCTCGTGGACGCTTTGGACAACCTGAAGAGCAGTATAAGTAAAGTAATCCTCGTGCCCGTTGATTGACCTTATGATTGTTGTTTTGCTTTGGTACCCGGCACATTTATTTACTTCCGCATGATTATCATGTTTGCACTGGTCGGCTTTTTTAAAAATCTATGCCTTTATTCCAAGTCTCTTTCGCATTAGATTTCGTCTCCCGTAATATTCCTAATTGTTTTTTTATAATTCACGTGTGTGTAAGAGTTTCCATTTCTTCTATATTTAGTATTATGCTTGGCCTAGACCTATTCTGCCCATTTTATGATTGTGAAATACCTTTGCACGAAGTTAAGTCGATGTTAATACGCTCCTGCATCGCCATATAACAGTTTATCACCGCTTAGCACCAGCTCTTATTTGATCCTTAGTCTTTGCTTTCTAAATGCGTCAGCAAATTTTCGTGGCCATAAGTCGATGCTGCAAGAGCAGTTCAAATATCTTACCATAAAGAAGAAGATGCGATCGCAGAAGCGTGAGGTTTATTGGCCTGACGTTTCGGATTCTTACTCTTGTTCCAGCCATCGCAGCTTCTTCTTCTGAACTGCTTCCTGGAACTCGTCTGTTCGCTTCTATTGGCAATCACCGAGCTTTATGTCTACGTGCTCCGACCCATTTTTTCGCCCTTTCTTTTCCTCCTCAGAGCCACGCTTTGACACTTTAAATTTGGATGCTTACATATTTTTCGGCACCAGTTATCTTTAACACAAGTGCAATTTTCGTTGTTTTCTTCTTTTTTAAGCAAGTTATCTCTTAAAAATCTTGTACAAACTGTAGCCCCTTGTGATTGAGTGGCCACATTAATGGGGCACATGGATTAGAAGAAACTGATCATTATAGCCACATCCACACTCAGATGCTCTCTATGCGATCTTTTGTTGATTCTAATATACTGTCTGAAATGTGCAGTCCATAGCCATGATATGAGTGTGGGTTTTTGGCCTGAAGTTTGGATCTCTGACACCAAAGATCCCAGAGAGTCGCGACTTTTGCAGTAACTTATTAGTTTTCTGCCTCTCTGTTTCTTTACACTGTGACCTACGGTTTCCTTGTCGCGGTGGTCGGCAGCTAACTTTGGCATGTAGACATAGTGCCTCCAGTCATACGAGAACTGGCCCGTCATTGGCTTGTTCCCACACAACCATTGCATGGTTTGCATGTCCCGAGATGTTGATTTCCAAAGAACTAGAAACGAGTATTCGGATTCCAGGTAGACGGCAGACACCCATATTCTATTTGATGAAGAAGTGCGCCGTGAAACTGAGGGACAAGGAACGTTCGCACATCCCAACATAAAAAACTTGAGGTTCGCTCTTAGTTAAATAGTCTCCTCGTAATCTCCGTTTGCATGACTTAACCAGGATCGCAGAGCGTTTTGGTTTCCGCGGAAGCGGTAACGCAAAGTTTTAGACGGGATTTCTTTTTGAATTTGGAGTACAGTCTCGTCCCAAACGGCCACTCTGTTTTCTTGAGTTTATATCCATTAGCACATTGACTTCAGAACCTAATTGCAGTGCCGTGGTTGAGACAGAACTCCTTTAGGGTATATTTCCGGTAACCACGTCACAATGCCGCCACCGAACTTTGAGGTATTTTACAAGGCAGTTTGTTAGTACTGTCGCTGCTGGTCCGCGATCATGCGTCAGACCCGATATCCTGCCCTTCAGTTATTTTTCACCCTTAGGTATGCCGGATGTCCATCAGCTTACCCAACAGGTATATCTGTCCTCCCGACCTTCGCTCCATTCATTCTGACAGACAGGTTTCTGCTTACTGTTATTCTCACTCAGATTTGGTGTCGACTGAATGCACGGTTCCTAACTGAGCAGGTTTGATGGCTATTCGTGAATACACTTCAAAAATATTTACATGATAATTCGTCCGCCGTAACGACCAGAAGCCAAAAATCACGTCCTTCATTGACCTCTCTACAATGTCAACTTCCGCTTCTCACGAAAGTGCTGAAACCCTGCGGAACATTCCTCATAAGTTGTCCAAGAAGGTCACTGTTAACGCCCCTGCGCTGGAAATGTCGCACGCGTATCTAACTCAATGTTTGATTCACCACGTTAAGTCAACACCTCTTCCGGGAATTGCCACCCCAACTATTTGCTTTTTGCTGCCGCAAGCAGAAGTATATCGGAATCATCGACCCTGCACAACGTGGTACATAGCCCAGATATACCAGACCAGTCAGGGCAACAGCCTTATCAAGTATATACGTTTCCTGGTCCCAGAACGGGCTGCACTTTTGTATTTGTTTTGACCGGGCTATAGAGACGTCTAAATCACTCTGTACGGAGGTGCAAAGCCACGTAAGCCAGTCATCTTTACTTTCTGTTGGAAGCGAGAATGGGGGGGGGTCAAAAATATAATCTCACTCTTTGGTGCAGCCATCAACTTCATTCTATATTGCCCGTCTATTTCAGTCAGGACAAACAGAAGCTAAAGGCCCTCTGGTTTAGTGCTAGTCTTGGGCCACGACTGTTGCCTGCGAAGCGATGAGCAACGAAGTGATAAGTATTCGTGTGCTTTCACATGACAAAAAACGTTCTGCCGTTCGTATTGCGTCGCACTCAGTCTACAATTGCATAACCTTAAATGTTTATTGCATTTAGTATATTTCTTAGATCACCTAAACCAGTCCTCGTAGTACTTACAACTGAACAAGGTCCTTGAATAAATACGCGTCATTTTGCCTCCGCTGTACATATTCTGTATTATTTGTACTTGTCGCAAAGTTAGTAAAGCAGACCCTCTGTCTGTGTTTTGTCTGATATGTTAGTTTGCTTTCAGCTGCGCGCTCTTCTTCGCCTCGGCTTGCAGTCCAAGCGCCTGCATCTCTATTTTGACGCAGCTATCAATTCAAGGGACATAATCAGGTGACTTGTGTCTTTGTTTGTCTTCTACTTTCACATTTATGTTTGTTTAGTTTCGAATGGTCTCTAGTTACGAAGTCATCCCTCGGTCCTTAGTATATTCTCTCTTCGTTTTTCTCCTTTGCATTCAACTGCTTTTTGTGCATTCTACGTTATTCGATGAAATACGATGTGGAGTTTTTAAGACAGTAACAACTGGCCCACTTTTTAAATGCCCCAAGAACAGGTATCTAAATCCCCCCATTTTGCCAAAATTTAACGACAGTCCACAATCTAGACGGTACAATTTTTTAACAATGTCTGCTTTAAATGACTCCAACTACTTTATCTCCAGTCTCCCTAAGTGTTTTTTATACACGGTCACCGTGCATCTTCTGGCGGAACTGCAAAAGTATTCCGTGGAAAGGGGGCTTTGCACGAACGCCTGTGTTCTCTCAGGTCCTCGTCCCTTCGGTTTCAACGCGGGCCAATTCGAAGGAATAGTGTCAGGATGGGACTGTATTTTCTATGCCAAGAGATTATTGCTGCTAGGGGGGGGGCTCATCACAGTTTCCTGTTTTCGTGCTTTGGAATCATGACGCCTGAGAAGGATATCCTCCCTTACACTTCCTCCTCTATTGTGAACCGGCTTTGCGGGGAAGTTAACTTTAATCGGTTCTCGTGTGTCTCAGTCGTTTCATCTAATTAACATCTCCAGAACTGTGTCTCCTAGGAGGTAAAGCCACAAGTTTCAAGCGCCCGTTCAAGAGCTCCCACAACTTACCTAATGATTGGGGGCCAACCGAAGTTCATTTAACCTGTCCGTAAGTCTGACCATTAATCAGGCGGTGCCCCTCTTATTCCCCATGTCTCCTCTCAAGCAGGTCACTGACTCCTGTCGTAGCAGATCTTTGGGGAATGGCAGGGAACGGGAGGGAAACACTAAGCGGTAATATTTATGATTTGATCTGTTGTGCGCTGTGTGGGCGGCCGTGTCCGGCGTCTACGGCCAGAGGATTTAGACATCTTGACAACTATAGCTGGCTTATGTGTGGGCGTGCTCATAAGAGGGTCATTTGGTTGAAAGAGCACGCTCGTTTTTTCAATAATGTGTTAACTGTAAAAACAGACCAAACTACCTCTCTGTGGTCTAATTTCTCTCCAGCCGTTCAGGAATATCTTGGTGCTTTATCATATTCCAGTTGTTGTCCTTTTTGTCCACGAGTACTGGTTATCCTGCAGCAGCCTCAGAATCATTCCCATATATTCCTTTCTGTCAAAGACAACCGTTGCTTTACTTTGTTTGGTGAATTGGGGTTTTCTCATATCTACTCCTCCCCCTTTGGTGGCCTCAAGTTCGATCGTTAAGATGGTTCGACTGGGTCTTTATGAAATGAGACGAAAGGCAACTCACCGGCTCGGGGTTTTTCAGGTTATTTATTGTTTGTTTGCAAGAGTGCGGCATTTAGCGAAACCGTAACATTCATTAGGTAGGTGTCCCTTGTCTTGCGACGTGATTGGTGTTGCCAGTAACTAATTACTTCGATAACTGCTTAAGTATCGCCGTCATTTCGGTAGCTATAAGTTGCGTACTCTTCATGCTAATTGCTTCTTCATCGAATTATACCCTCTTAGTTTAATCCCTTTCTTTTTACTTTACATAAGTCCTCACTCTAGAGTCCTCAGTACTTCAATGCATATGGAGGACGCGCATGTTGCATATCTCTAAATCTATCTTCGATACTTTTACAGACGAATATGGCATTTATTAACGAGGGTCCTCGGTGGATGCCAGCGGTAACTCATCGCGACCTTACCCGAAGTCCGTTTTTGATGATTATCTTACGAGGACAGCCTTTGACTAAGAAAGGCTAGTTCCAGTGTCAACCTTCGTCCCAGGGAATATTCCTCTGAGCGACGTGCTCTGCGAAGTGCATTAAATCCTAAATTTTCTCGAAGACGCAGACGCCAGGCATAGAGCTAGAAGGGAAATCGGATTCCGAGGGGTGTAGTATATTCGCCGGACATTTTACACGCATGGTCGAGCACGTCACTAGAAATAAAAGCGAGTGAAAGGTCTTAAACAGGCGGTTTTTCCTCTTCAACCGTTGGCCTCTTATTGGGATGGTGCCGGACAGCTTTGGGGGCTAGGATAGGTCGACTCGCCGGTTGATGGGACTGCATTCAGCTCTTCGAACTGGACCGCCTTAGCAAGGAGTAAGCATAAACGGAGGAAAAAAATAAGCGAGCCTATCCGGACTTTTTTCTCATCTGTTTTTACTTCATACAAACATTCCGTCGATCCAAGATGTCCAGGCTTTTCCCCATTTCCACACCCAGCCAACCCCTTTACATAAACTTCAGTGACTATTTTTGATGCAAAGTTGTATGCAACGCACGCGCAGTTCCGTATAAAACGGAACTGCGACCTTCAAAGTCGGCGGAATACAGGTGAAGGAGAAGCAAAAAGGACACAAATTTGGAGCGTCGAGTAATAGAGCTGTTAGTGTCAAGTTCCCACCCGCATGTTCCCAGCGCCACCATAATTTCAGTGTCTGAGTTTACCCTGTAAGACCCACTTACACCTACTGCAACTACATGGGCACTTCGTCCAAAGACGTCGGAGTTTCTCCGCTGCCTCCCGCCTGCCGACACTTCGAAGCCCGCAGCAGGCCTGATCGCCCTTGTTCGACACCCGCATGTTTACCTTTGAGCCAATTCTGCTACGGTCACTCACGAAGCACCAACGGCAAAACCAACTTTACTACAGCGCACAGAACTCTAACTAACAGCGAGCGGACGACTCCTTCTCGCTTACTCCAGCAATGCCTCTGGCGTCAATATAGAAGTAAGGGCTTCAGGCTTCTAACGGTTCTGGAACTTAGATTCTGTCAACCTGCGCGCATCTCTTTCCTACACCACTCTGTCGTCTACCACTACTTCGTTTCTGGATCTGTTCATCTTCTCCATGTTCACTTAAACTCCAACCGCCGGTATCTGCCAAACAAGTACGACACCACTTCGACCTGCCCCAATGTCAACGTGCACGTAGAATCAGAATTGGACTTCTGCGACACTTCCAAGAAATGTAACATCTAGCACTGAAACACTCCATTCACCACCCAAATCACAAACCCATGCTGACGGAACTGGTCAAAACTTCTTACTATGGACGTACTAGTATTCCTATCGACAGTTCGACCGTCATTGCCGAAGATGTCCACCGTGTGCTCCACGACAGGGCGCAGTAGGCGCGGGGACTTGCGCGTAAATTAGTTTATAGTGATAGTAGACTTGCGCCGCACCGTTGTCAAGTCACAGTCAAGAACACCGGAGGCGGGGGAGGGCGCAGGTGGATGTCGCGGTCGAGCCCGCACCTTAGCGTTCCATTCCACACCCCCTGGTCCACCCAGTAAATGACCAGGTTTTTGACCAACAACAGCCACAACATCCCAACAGGGGCCAAAAAGACGAGGATGACTAGCCTGCCATGCTAACTACCTGTATACCTAGCGGGAGCGCAAGCGCATCTACCGGTAGGAAACCAGGTGTCAGGGAACTGCCAGCGTGTACCAGGCTGCGAGGGCCATGGTTTGCTGATACTGGCATAGCACACGCTTTCAGACCCTTTTGAACTAGAAGGGCGACACGCGGCGCTGCATTTAGCATGGGCCGTCATCCTTCAAGGTTGGAAAACCGATCAGTCATTGACTGAGAGGCACTACCCATAAATCGCACATGCATGAGAATGTCAAAGATCGATTGAGAAGGGGCCGGGACAGCCTGGCTCTCAACCCACCAGTTCGCCAGTCCACACAACATACACAACTGGGCAGACTTCGGGGAATGAGTTGGGGCGTCAGTTGGCTGCCTTTCGAGCCACGGCGCTCGACGCAGTCTTCATCTCTAACTCCGATCACACATGCAGCAAGGGAGCGGCATGGTGAAAGGGGCCGAGACGCACACTTCCCACTTACGTGGGAGGTGACAGTTGGGTGCTTGCGGTGGGTGATTTCGGTATGCGGTGAGATGCTGGTTAGAGAGGATGTGATGGTGTGGTGCAGCCGGTGGTAGGCTATCGCAGGTTTTCGTGGACGCCACGACGGCAG
>CACRXP010000576.1:15414-39306 GCA_902702965.1 Spirometra erinaceieuropaei
GGGCAGTGGAGGCGAGTGCGGTGAGTGTAGGTTGGTGCTCCAGGCACTGGTTCGCCAGTCTCTGTGCGATGGATTAGCGGGTGACCGACCAGGCTGATGTGTGAGGTGAAGGTGTACTGACAGTGACAGTTTGGACCGAGTCCACATCGTTGTTGTTGACTGTGGTCAGGTCGCGGTTTGACGGTACTTCATATGTGGTGGGGGCAGGAGCCGTCGCAGCAGTTATTGAAGCGGGGATGGTGGTAGAGGATGGCGACGGGAGTCGGAAGCACCGTAGGGCTGTTTGTCGACACGGGGACGGAGCACAGGTGGACGGGAAGGCATCAGCTGGTGTCCTTCGGGTGCTACAGTTGGTCCGGACACGTTTACTGAGATCGATTCGTGCGCGGAATGTTGGCTGACACCTGGGGCATTTTGGGGGCGGTTGAGTACTGGCGTTGCGTGGCGGGGGCAGTTGGAATTTTCGAGCTTGGCTTTGACGGCTGTTACACGGTTGGTTTAGTAGATCTATGCTCCTCTTTTCACTGCCCTCTTTCAGGCCGGTCGGTTCCAGGAGATGTTGTCCCAGTTGGTCGGATTGATCGGCAGGGCGTCAAGGAAGTCTTCAGAGTGTCCTCGTAACGTCGGATTTGAGCTCATTATTGACGAGAAGCCCTGGCGACATCTTCGTAGAAGAGCCGTTTGGGTAGCCGCTTCCCCTTTATCCTCACGTGGTGGTCGCCCACGCGTAGTAACAGTTGTCTCGCATGGCGTAGATACTGAGGATTCCCGATCGTTCAAGTGCGTCCGTGTCCGAGATCTGGTCGTGGCACCTCGGCTTTGGTATCCACCGAAGACAGCTGAGGTTGAATTGGTTGAGCTTACGTGCCTGCTTCTCATATGCCGCCCAGATCGTCATTCCGTATAGCAGCGTTGTCCTGACGACGGTTTTGTACATTTTGAGCTTTGTGATGAGATGAAGTCCGTGGCGATTCCAGATGATGTTATGCAGGCGACCGAGGGCTTGGCTAACTTTGGAGATCTGGAAGTCCACTTCGTCGTCGATTTTGGTGTTGCGAGAGAGAGAGTGCTGCTCAGGTAGGTTAAGGTACCCACGACTAGCATCTGGGCGCTGTTGAAATTGATGTGAGGTACACTGTAGGCAGCGTTGGGTGACGGCCGGTATATGAGTACCGTTTTCTCCGTGTTGTTGATCAGGTCAGAGTTGTCGCAGGCGACAACGAAGATGACCACGCCTCATCGAATGTCCCCTCCTGTAGGTGCGCTGAGAGCCCAATCGTCGGCGAAGAGAAGTTCGTGGACAGTACATGTGGCTGTATGCGACTGGAAATGCATTCGCCGAAGACTAAAGATCTGGCCGTCCGTCCTGTAGGTGACACGGACCCCGGAACATTCATCACAGAGGACGTCCATTAAAATGGGAGGTACCATGTGACTTAAGAGGGTAGATGCGAAGAAGCAGCCTTGCGTCACTCCGTTGGTCACTGCGAACGTCTCTGGGAGTTGCGAAGATTGTATGGGCGACTATTAGGGGTGAGTGCTGAAATCCGAGGAAAATTTGAACTATGATTAATGCGAAAGAGGAGACAGAAGCCCGCCTCCCTGACAATGCTTATAAACTGGCATTAAATAAAATTATTATTATTATTATTATTATTATTATTAAGTAGGGCCTAGCTTTGTGAAATCACACGTGAGAGTTGGGTGCGAGTTAATGGACGCTAGACGTAGTCAACGTTTGCAAGCAAGTGTGCTGCCTGCTATGACCACCACGTAAACTTAAAATTGGGCACCCTTACACCCTTACGTCCTTACACCCCTACCATTCTATACTCCAGTTACAATCACACGGATGACGCCCGACGTGCCGCACGGAGAGTCCAAATCATCCGTTGGTACCGGTTGATGAATCACCACACATTAGATTGCATTTCTGTATGATTTGTCGCAGGGTGAGAGGAGGGGCTTTGAGTCACGTTAGCGCCTATAAACAGGCTTTATGCACTAGTCACTAATCAAAAATGATGTACGATAGCCGTCATGATTTTGTGGTTGAACTCCGGGCGAATGTGTTTGGACCCCAGTACCCATTACTTTGGGACACCCAATTTATCTGAAGCTTCCGGTAACAACACACCAAAAACACTTACTTAGACATTCTAAAATGCCCCAGTGCCAATGCATTGTTCCTATTGTCAAGTTTTCACGCATTACTGGGGACCGTGCGGCCGCAAATCAGTCTTTCGCGTACATAAATCAGCAGGTGACACACCACCAGGCCATACGTGGTGTTTCGGTACCGGAACCTCACAAGAAGCCTGTGTACACTGGCGCCAGAGGTCAAGCAGTGGAACATGACAACCAAATAATTTCGAGACCTTAAATGTGAGACCTTGGACAGTAAAAGTGAGGAACTGGTGTATGTACGGTGATTGTCCTAATAAATTTTCCAGCCGTCAATGTCTGCTTATGTTCACTGTAAAAATTCGCGACACATTACTACAGGACATAAAAGAGCATTTCGTCTTTTGACTCGTTCCATTAAATAGACACATCAAACCTTTCAAATTCTCTAGACGTCATTTTCGGACATTGAAAATCACGAAACAGTGTTTGTCAGAGCACAAGAGGACGTGGAATAATTACACAGAACTCGGTTGCCATCATAAAAACCCAAACATCCATTCGTTTAAATGTCGAGAAATGACAATTTTCCATTGGTGTAATTTACCCATCCAAACTTCCTTAAACAGTACTAGTACGTAGCTGACTGATATGAATGACTGCGTTGACGAAGCGCAGTCCATACAGTTACCCGACATTCTCGGGATGCGTGCGTCTAGGTCTAGGACAGGCATGGCTCTGTTAACCATTACAAGCCCACACAAACAAGGAAAACCACTGGTTTTCATACACATTTTGTACTTCATACAAGAGATAGCATTTTCTCCAAGTGGGCTGTTTGTTATCGTTGGGGTATTGGATAATATAGCAGGTCATTCCATGTTCATTCAATAGAAATTCGCGCATACGTTGTTACTGTTCCTATCAGTGGTACTATTATTGTCTCCCACTACTACTACTACTACTACTACTACTACTACTACTACTACTACTACTACTACTACTACTACTACTACTACTACTACTACTACTACTACTACTACTACTACTACTACTACTACTGACAGTTCGACCATCGGTTTCGATGATGTACACCGTGTGCCCCACTGTTGCAGCAGCAATGGGAGCAGGGACGGTGACTTACGCAGGGGTTTATACTGCCGGTAGACTTGCGCTGCATCTACCTACACTCTCTCCTCCTCCCTCGCCGAGCCCGGTGTCAAGACAGAGTCAAGAAGACCGGAGACGAGAAAGGCCGCAGGTGGATGGCTCGGACGGATCTTCACCTTGGCGTTCCACCACACCCCCTGGCCCACACAACAAATAACCAGGATTTCAACCAACACAACAGAGATTTGGAGGCTGGTACGGCCGAAGCCGCACCTGGGCGCGCCGCCAACGCCTGGCTCGGATCCCACACTGTGATGGGAGTGCCATAAAGGCCACATTAAAAAGGATCCATTGCAGCCTGACTCTCAGACCGCCTCCAGTGAAGGAGGAGGTCCAAGTTATCCCGTCAGTTGGCAACCTTCCAAGCCACGGCTTTTAGCGCACCGTGATAGCTTCAAGCGCGTCAGATTGTTTATAGTGAGGAGGAAGTGCGCTGAGTCGTCGACCTCACTCTCCCTTCCCACTCCCACACCCCAGCCGCTGTCCGAGCCGGTCAGTAGACTGGAGTGGGGAATGGGCGCGGTGGCTGTCATGGTCGACTGACCATGACTGCGCGCGCCACGGCACGACCTGGCCCCCCATACACACAACACCAGGATTTCACACAACGGGGGTTGAACGGCGTGTCTCTCACTTGCATGAGAGGGCCGTGAAAGGTGCTGTTTCAGCTCGTCCCCAGCCCACCAGTCCGCCACTCCACACAACACACACACACACACACACACAACGCGACAAACTGCGTGAGCCGACAGCGGGCGTCAATCAGCAACCTTCCTATCCACGACGCTTGACGTGTCGGGATAGTCTCGGACTCAAGTCGCCCGTGCAGCCGAAGCCGCATGAGAACCGAGTCGAGATGCGGACTTCCCACTTGCGTGGGAGGTGGCAGTTGGGTGCATGAGGTGTGTGAATGTTGATTTCTGGTGGGGTGATAGTGGTGGTGGAGGAGGTAGGGAGTGAGTGAATGTGTGGTGTGGCCGGCGGTTGTCTACCGCAGGTCGTCGTGGACGCGCATGTGGCCGAATAGGCCCATGCGATGCCTGAAAGTGCGAGGGCTGTGTGGGCAGTTGAGACGAGCTTGGTGGGTATAGGTGGGTGCTCCAGGCACTGGTTCGCCAGGCTCTGTGCGATGGATTCGCAAGTGACCGACCAGGCCGATGCGTGAGGTGAATGTGCGTGGACAGTGTGGGCATGAGAAGTCGGCGTTGTCAGTGTCAGCTACAGAGGAGGCGGTGGTGGTGGTGGTGGTGGTGGCGCGGACGGATGGAACGAGGGTGGGGGTGTGCACGGTGGATGTGTTGGATGTGGTGGGCGTGTCGGGAGTGCGGCCAAGGCCACTATCGTGGATGCGCATGTGGCCGAATAGGCCCATGCGATGTCTGAAGGTGCGAGGGCAGTGTGGGCAGTGGAGGCGAGTGCGGTGGGTGTAGGTTGGTGCTTCACGCACTGGTTCGCCAGTCTCTGTGCGATGGATTCGCAAGTGACCGACCAGGCCGATGTGTAAGGTGAAGGTACGGTCGCAGTGAGGGCAGGTGTAGTCCTGATCCTCATCCCTGGAGTCAGGGGAGGTGGTGGTAGTGTCGGTTGCTGTGCGTGGGACAGTCGCCTGAGCGGCCGCCGTTGGAGCAGTGGGCGAGGAGGAGGAGGAGGTGGAGGAGGAGGATGATGGAAGTGGTGGGTCAGAAGAATTGTCAGGGTTAGTTGGCGGCGGAGAGGAGGAGGAAGAGGCAGGCGGGGGGACGATGGTTGGTGCAGTTTGAGAGGCGCAGTTAATCCGAAGATGTCCAACAAGTCCGATTCGAGCCCGGAATGTTCGCTGACATCGAGGACACGTTGGAAGCGGTTGTGCGACGTTGCTGACTGGGCGAAGTTGTGATTTGCGGGCTTCACGTTTCGCTTTGGCGGCAGCAATGCGGTTGGCTTCGTAGATCGCAGCGCCTGTCTTCACTGTCCTCCTCCAGGTCGGTCGATCGAGTGCGAGCTCCTCCCAGTTGGTGGGGTTGATTTGCAGGCGTTTCAGGGAGGACTTCAGGGTATCCTTGTAACGGCGAATCTGGCCTCCTTGGCGACGAGAACCCGTCGCGACGTCTCCGTAGAAGAGTCGTTTGGGTAGTCGCTCGTCGTCCATGCGCACCAGGTGGCCGCTCCAGCGCAGCTGAATTTGCCTCAGTATGGCGTAGATGCTGAGGATTCCAGTCCGTTCCAGCACATCAGTGTCGGGGATTCGTTCCTGCCAGTTCAGCCTCAGGATGCGACGAAGACAACTGAGGTGGAAGTGGTTCAGACGACGTGCCTGCTTTGCTTACACCTTCCTAGTCTCCGCTCCATACAGTAGTGTCGGAAGGATGACGGCCTTGTACATCTTCAGCTTCGTGCTCAGCTGAAGACCGTGACGATTCCAAACTGTGCTTTGGCGGCGACCGAAGGCTTGACTGGCTTTCGAGATCCTGTTGGCGACTTCGTCGTCGATCTTGGTGTTGCGGGAGAGAGTGCTGCCCAGGTACGGGAAGTTCTCCACCACCTTCAGTTGGGTTCCGTTCACGCTGATTTTCGGCGGCGCGTTGGAGGCTGTGGCTGAGTTGGGTGGCGGTTGGTGCATCACCACCGTCTTCTGCGTGTTAATGACCAGACCGAAGTTCTCGCAGACGGCGGAGAACAGTTCCATGCTCCGTTGCATCTCCTCTTCCGAGGTGGTGTTTAGGGCGCAGTCGTCGGCAAAGAGGAGTTCATGAACGGTGGTTGTGGATACGCGCGATTGGAAGTGCATCCGCCGTTGATTCAGGAGATGACCGTCCGTTCTGTAGGCCATGCGGATCCCGGGGCGTTCGTCGCGGTAGGCGTTCATCAGCATGGCAGAGAACATAAGACTGAAAGGGTAGGCGCCAGTACGCAGCCCTGCTTCACTCCATTGATCACTGCGAATGCCTCTGAGACAGCTCCGTTGTCCATGACTCGCGCCATCATACCGTCGTGCAGCTGACGCACTATCTGAGTGAATCGCTCCGGACAGCCGAATTTCTGCATGATCTTCCACAGTGCTTCACGATTCACCGTGTCGAAGGCTTTCGTCAGGTCCACGAAGGTAGAGTACAGGTGGGTCCGCATCTCCTAACACTTCTCCTGAAGTTGACGGGCGGCGAAGATCGTATCCGTGGTCCCACGATGACGACGGAATCCGCATTAGTTTTCCGGCAGAAGGCCCTGTTCGAGATGGTTATTGAGGCGGTTGAGAAGGATTCGTGCGAAGATCTTCCCGGCGATGTTCAGCAGGGAGATGCCGCGGTGATTGTCGAAGACTTGGCGATTCCCTTTTCGCTTGTAGAGATGCACGATGGTTGCGTCTTTGAAATCTTGGGGGACGTCACCTTGACGCCACATCTCCTGGAAGAACGCAGTCAGGTGATCCATGAGTTGGGGACCTCCGTGCTTGTAGACCTCAACAGGGATTGCTTTCCCGCTGGAGAGCTGCTGCACGGCCCCGATGGTCTCCTGGAGAGATGGCGGAAGGTCGAGGTCAACGTTGGTCTCCACTTGCGGCAAGCGCTCGATGGCGGCGTCGGAGACGACGGAGGGGCGGTTGAGGACGCCTCGGAAATGCTCGGCCCATCGCTGTAGAATTTGCGTCTTCTCAGTCAGGAGAGTGTTGCCGTTGGAGCTGAGGAGAGGAGCAGTGCCCTTCGTCGGCGGGCCGTAGACAGCTTTGATCGCGGAGAAGAAGTTCTTCCATTCGTTGCGGTCCGCATACCCTTGGATCTCCTCAGCTTTGCGAGCAGTCCAGGCGTCCCGCATCTCGCGCAGTCGTTGCTGAAGTTGGCGGCGACTAAGGTAGAAGGCAGCTTTGCTGGCATCAGTGGGGTGATCTACGTAGGCTTTGTGTAGGCGGTTCTTCTCAGCTAGCAGATTTCTGATGGCGGCGTCGTTGTCGTCGAACCAGTCCTGGTGTTGGCGGGGAGCGCGACCGAGGACGGCGAGCGCCGTCGACTGGACCGTGACACCAGCGGTTCTCCACGGAGGCGTTCTCGGCAGCGGCGGCGGCGTCGACGACAGCGATAGGAAGGTTGTCTAGCCGTTGAGCTAGCTCATTGTTTAAATGAAGGTGGTGAACGGGCAAAGACAACAAAGCAACATTCAGCTTACCGGGGGGTCGCTTACCTTGTGGTCTCCTGCGAGGCTGTAGGCGAATACGCATCATCGAGATGACGAGGCGATGGTCGGTCCACCCGTCAGCACCCGCGATCGCCTTCGTCACAAGCACGTCCCGCTGATCTCGCCTCCGGACGAGGACATAGTCGAGCCGGTGCCACTGGCGCAACTGAGGATGCCTCCAGGTGGCTTTCTCTCGCTCCGGCAGACAGAAGAAGGTGTTCGTCCGGATTAGGCGGTGTTCTGCGCAGGTGCGGAGGAGAAGCAGACCATTGTCGTTTGAGCCGCGGAGAACGTTGGGACCCAGCACTCCTCTCCAGGCAGTATGGTCTGTGCCGACGCGGGCGTTGAAGTCACCAAGGACAATCAACTTGTCCGCCTTCGACACAGTCGCCAAGAGGGCGTGCAGGTCCTCGTAGAATTTGACTCTTACGGCGTCGTGGTTGGTCATCGTCGGAGCGTAGGCGCTGACGATGGTGGCGAATTTGCCTTCCCTGAGAGGCAGACGGAGGCTCATCAGGCGATCGTTGATTCCCTGCGGCAGACAGGGCAGTCGTCCCACGATGTCGTTCCGGATGGCGAAGGCGACACCCGCGTCCCGTCGCTCTGCCCTGGGTCGACCGCCCCAGAAGAAGGTGTAGCCGGCACCCACCTCCTCCAGTTGGCCTTGTTCGGAGAATCGGATCTCGCTGAGTGCGGCGATGTCCACCTTGTAGCGTGCCAGTTCTCGTGCCACTAGCGCCGTCCTCCGTTCCGGTCGGTTGTTCCGCGGATTGTCTAAAAGGGAACGAACATTCCAGGCTGTCAGAGTGACCGGGCTCACCCTGCCAGTCTGGTGACAACGAGTGGGGCGTCGGGAAGGAGATGGAGAAGAAGGTGACGAAGGAGAAGAATAGGCAGAGGAAGAGGAAGAAGAGGTAGGATGAGGAGAATGAGTATCGTTGTTGTTGTTGTTATTGGTATCGTTGTTGTTTCGATTTTGATTGTTTCGACCATGATAAGACGTCTGCGGCCCTGGCTGGCCTGGAGACGGCGTGGTACCCAGCAATGTTTAGGCCACCTTTTCTAGGCCCTTCCCCTCGTGGGGGCCGGCAGTGCCATCCCTGAATAGGGCTGCCATGTGCCGTTGTGGCACGGCCGAACTCCACTATGGGACCACGACTTCGGGTTGTAGTGGAGAGCGACTCGAATTCGCCGTAAGCCGCGGTCTCCGAGGGCGTAGGTGGGCGCGTCCAGGCGATGTCGATGTGAAGATCCATCCCGTCACCGGCTGTCCAGCGGCGTGCAGAGACGAACCACGTCACAACGGTGCCGACGCAAGGTTCCATCCGACCTTCCATCCAGCGGAATCAGCAAACCCTGTGCACACGGCACAGCGCACAGGGCCCCCTCACCTGGTTTAGCCCGCCGGTCGAGACGGTTGCCCGGGGTGTGGCCGCTGAGCAGAGCCCAGCTACTTGGAGCCACAGGTGAGAGTTGAGTGCCAGCAAGTGGACGCTAGGCGCAGTCTCACCTGCAAGCAAGTGAGCGACCACCATGACCACTACGTGAACCCACCGCTGACACCCCTACACCCCTACACCATACTACTACTACTACTACTACTACTACTACTACTACTACTACTACTACTACTACTACTACTACCACAGCAGCAACAAAAACCACCACCGCCATTACACTAAAGATAAAATGTAAAGTCATTATAGCTACCGGTCTTTACAGTGTATTTTTACTTGGAATGGTATCCGAAGTAGGCACAGCAGATAGTGTGAAAACCGTTACAACTTTACAAGTAAATTGTCGGGGTAGCTTCTAAGTGATGAGTGATACGAAGGTTGTCACAGTAATAATGATCAAATAATGTTTTGAGGGAGAAGGGGAAAAGCATCAGCGCGATAAGCGTTTTTCGTACAGAAGATTGGTGATGGCCAGATCCCTAACTACAGGGCGGCTCTGAGCGTTGGCACGCCCGTCTGCTAGGGTAATGTGTGCGGGAATGAGTAAATGTCACGTGGGAGTCGGTCAGTGTCAGCTTGGCGAGCTGATTGAGTGATTGCGGAATTTGTCGGCGCGTGTGATTAGTTGTCCTAAAGATTACATGTGCGTATGTTTCGGCCACTCTGGAGCCATGCTTGTTAGATTACACTTTAGTGTGAGTGACAAAGGCGGAAGGATTGAGGTGCTTAAAAAGGCGCTCATGCGAGGTCTGTCATATGAACTATTGTCGGGGAAGGTTTGATTAGTACAGAAAGACATTGGACTTTCTGTTCATCGTACCGGTGCAAGCTGCGACATATCTATTAAAAACGTCAAATGTACACACTAATATCGGCAAAGATGTCCTGCCGTTCGTGTTGTTTGCATATGGCAGCCGAGGTGGTATCGTAAGTCGTACGCGACTCAATTAACAGAGGCGGTCTGTCCAGTAAACATTCCCTCCTAAGCATGTTTCGTAGTCGTCAGCTGGAAATTTCATTTTTCTGGCTAGACTTGTATACTTGTTCAGGTCCTGGTAGAAGCTCAACAAAATACTTAACAGTTTTTGGTTGCGGCCGATTAGTTCGTTTTATCAGTTCAGTATACTTGCTCGTCTTCAACGAGACCTTAAAACGTCAAGTTCCTATTCTGCGCTCTGGAATATTCTAATAGACCAAAGCTCACGAACTCCGTTATTCGACTAAGCATTTTCATTGCAACCCGGGGCTCTTGAATAGATGGCATAGTTTCCTGAACCTTCGCCCTCCTTGAAGATCGACTTTATGTATGTGCTTTTGCATGTTAGTCTGTCAAAGTCATTATGGGTGGACCCAAACGGCCGTCTCACCGAGGAACGGCTCAGCCTCAGCAGAAGTGAGTCGGTTTCTTATTTTTTGTTTCTGAAATATTATCGTTTTATGGCACATATTCGGTGTTATACTTTACTGTGAAAATGAGAGATAGGCTCCATCTGCATAATAGTCGTTTTTCTACTGAAACGCCTTTCCTGTTATTCTGGGAGACTGCTATTTATTCCTGCGAAATTTACGCACAATGCTTGTTCCTGTTACTACCTCGTTAGACTGGTTTTGACTTCCTGGCAACCTTTAAAAGTGCTCGATTTCACATCAACTAGTAAAGGTATTTGCCCTACACTAGTAGCAAACTATATCGAGTAGATATCAGTTAGATATCTATTTTTCGAGATACTTATATCTATTAGATATCGATTTTGTCCGCGATCCAGATATCGATTAGATATCTATTTTTCGAGATACTCCGAAATCGGCAATAGGGACACGTCAGGCCATGCGCAAGCTGCCGTTACTTGTTCTTATACCCATACCTTATTTTATTATCGTCTGTTCTCCTTAGTCATCCCAAACCCGGCTTACTAGGCCTGCTGTTGTTCACTTTATAACGCGTTGAACGGGCGAATTCACGTGGCTATTGCAACCGAAGTAACTAGATCGACCAAAAAGAACTATTTTGAAGACGTGTTAGAAGGGAAAAAAGTTTATTGGATTAAAAAATAATTTAAAAAGGTTTATTACATAGGAGCATCTTGCGTGGACGATGGTCCATCACTCGTTGAACATCCTGCTTGAACATTCGCTTGACGAAGTCATCTACATTGTGCCCACCAAGGCATGTGAGGTAGGAGGTCTAACTCAAGAGGGAGTTACAAATAGGGTAGCATACCAATTGGTTCCGGAAGCTATTGTCCAGTAGTTGGTTTCGAAAGTTATCGGTGTTCTCCTGTGGCTCCTGACAAGGTGTAACGGCGTTATTTTCCATCACTTACTGGAAAGTCGTTCATGAACGTCGCTGTCTCAACGGCAGTTTACGATAGTAAATTACAGATTTCGAGATACTAAGTCCCAGGTATCGGAAAGTTCTCTTCCTGTCAAAAAACCCAGCAGTGCGTAGGCAGAACCGTACACTAATGTCCCATGGAGACGCAGACACGAACAAACATTGACCTTAAATAAATCACAGGAACAACTGTAGCACAGCAACAGCGAAAATAAATAAATAATAATGTACAAGAAAATAAAGCGTTCACAAAAATGATGGAGGTAAGATTCTTCTACCTTGCTTATGGGAAGCGCGCTGACTGAGCGTTGGAACGGCGGTAGGAAATGGGAGAATATTATTTTAGACTAGCCGGACCCCGCCACGCGTTGCTGTGGCTCAATCTGATGAGTTAGGAAATAAGGGAAAGAGGAAAGAGCACGTTCCCAATTAAGAAAAATGTAAGGGCAACCGGTTGGCGGTACGTATTGTGTGCAAAACCCAGGATTGTCCGCTGTCGAAGGCAGGGCAATTGTTTGCTGCACCCAGTCGCGCTCGAGAATTCCGGAGTAAGTGGTGACGGCGGGCATTTATTTCGTCCACCGGTGTCGATCGAGGCAGTGGTGGCCTGAAGTCTCCTGCAAGCAGTTGCAGTGCATTAGAAATGGTCTGCTGTTTCCTCGCAAATCCTTCAGTGTTCGATCAGGGGCCTCGAGCGCTTTTTTGCGCCATTGTGCATTCATCCTAAGAAGGAACCGGTTGGTAATATGCTACTGCCGAAGCGAATGTTCGGAAGCACGACCGAGACACCACAACCCCTGATATCGCACACGAAGAGCCCTAGGAAAACGTAGAAAATTGCCAAAAGGTATGCTCAGAAAGCGTTCTCAGGGGCCAAGCAAGTTCTGCTTAGCCGATTATGAAGTGGCCACCATCCGAATCTTCCCGAATACCACAATGAAGTCGACGGTTTACTGGAAATGAGTCATTAGAGCAGAGTCTTCTTAGCGTGTGGTTACGAGTACCCCCCCTCACATTAGAGGAGTCTACCTGGCATGGGCCTATGTGTATCATTTCTTGTATCCTGACGCGTGCGTGCTCTGCGGGATTTCCCTAAGAACAACTGTCTGAAAATGACACCAAGACCTCAATTATTGCGTCAACCCACTCGATGTATTGCATTTGGTTATGGCTTCGACTGATCTCTGTCTACATAACATACGGCTCTGTTGGCCGCTAAGTTATCACCACCGAACGCAAGTCATCCGCCGTCCACAAAACTCTAACAACGTACAAACCACACCCATTCGTTCACCTCTGCAGTGTTTGTGACTTCTACGTGAGGTACATAGAAGGAAATGTTCGATGCAGCAACAGCGGAACATCGGTCCTCGCGCTTATCCCCCGTTCATCACTTACATCGATACTTAATCAACCTTAACCCAAATTATAGACTTGCCCTATCTCACTGACGCCCTCCTACGCTACCGCGTTCACGTAGATGACTTCCTTATAAGCAAAAGCAGTAGTGCTTGGCTGAACACAAGTTTCTTGGGATCAGACTACATTGAAGTCTTCTGAGTGTGGCCGTTATTACCCACACTATATTCAGTTGTCATGATTGTCTGAGCATAGGAATAGACAGTGAGATCGACACTAAGTATCCTTAAATATGAACGAATACACTCGCAATCCACCGCTGTTCCCACAGACTAACGGGTCTAATCGGATGAGTCACATGAACGACTGTGGGCATGCTCGTTCAAATAGACTCTTCCAAAGGAATTGAGGTATGAGCTGTTTATTTTGCTAGCGAATCTAAAAGTACTGCCACATCTGATCGCGCCTCAGTTATTTTAATGGTTGATTGGCAATGTCGGTTGCTTTCGCAACTCTTTCGTTGTACAATTAATCAAGCATATATAAGCGGTTCTGCTGAGAAGGAGTTTTCCGACCTTACTATGAAGAGCAGTTCACTGTGCGGTCAGTAGGTTATTGATGGTCAATCTTGAATTCTGGCGATCGCTATTTCCTGTTGCATTTGCTTCGGAAAAATTAGCCTGGGTGACCGCTTTGTCCATCTAATTGTTTTGGCGCTGTTTTCTCGTGTCACAAGTTACGCTTTTTGACAAGCGGCTACTATATAGTTTTCACTTATTCTTGCTACGATGATGACAACGCCTGATCCAGCTGACGCAGATGATGTCACAGATAGCATCTCTGTACACTGGAAGATCAGCAACAGCGAATCTGGAGAGCTTAAGACATTTTACTCCGCAGCCCCGAGGACTGAATATCGAGGGCCCGTAAATCGGTCTTTATCTTGACGGGCTTTGTGGTGCCGAATTTCGAGCCGACCTCCTTGCCATCTCTAGTTAGGCGACGAGGAAGAAGGCACCTAACCAACCTTACTCACCTTTATTTGACGACCTGAACCGTCTTAATGCTTTTTTAGTGAGTGCAGACTGCTTCACTCAAGACAGATTCGGTATAATTCACTCATAGGATCGTTCTTAGACAGCGGTGGTTGAGGACCTCCAGTTTTCGCCTGTTTTCCACACGCATAACCCAGCGTTCGAAATCGTAGAGGAAGACTAACAGGACGAATACCCGGTACCCGCGCGCCTTTAGAGCAATTAGACTATCATTGGTTGCTGCAACTTTACATTCGCTCGACCTGCATCAGCCGTTCGGTTTAAGAAGTCTCTGCTACTAAGGCTTTCAGCGCCCGAGAATTTTCTGTAGATTGGACAATAAGAAGCGCATAAATGCTCAGTCATGCCAGAACGTTTTTTGCTGTAGAGTTGACGCAGAGCTTTTCGCTCAAAGGAGAAAAGTGGTAAAGACGTCTTTGTCGCCATGAGGCAGCCTTTATGTGTCTTCAGTGTGAGCGCATTGTCTTTTCATTCTTTATCCTCGGTTATTTTTAAATTTCAGAGCTGCGGAGGCAAAACAGTTGGACCCAGTAAGACATATCACTCTTCCACCCGTTCCATACGCCGGATGCATCAGCTTTCACTTTTTCAGACTGACATTTTGTCTGGTTGCTATGCTGATGCAACACTTAAACCTCTATAGGACCGTTTGGTGGCTGCCAAAGCTGAAGGCACGGCCCATACTCGTAGGTCTTCCTTTCCGCCCCCCTCTACCTCGTTGGTGTGTTTGCTAGGACATGGAAGCTATTGACAAAAATCTCGTCGCACATATCCTTCTACTTCTCATTGTTTCACCCCTGTTTGAGGCCATGCAACGGGTGAGTAAGGGGTAAAAACCCTTTATTTTACAAGTACTCTGTTCACTGTAAAATAGCAGCCATATCGGTCATTACCACCACCACCGCCACCACCACCACCACCACCACCACCACCACCACCACCACCACCACCACCATTAATACTACAACGACTACTACTATTAATACTACCACCTCTAATACTATTGCTGCTGCTGATACTACTACTACTACTACTACTACTACTACTACTACTACTACCACTACTACTACTACTACTACTACTACTACTGCCATTACTACATTGCAAGGACAAGGTGCAATATATGGCCTATCGCACCAAATGTTAACTGAAATTCTGAAACGTGTTTTCAGTTAGGAAGGATTACTTAGGCGGAATTTCGATTTTTAAAACCCAAGACATTTTACTCACGACAGGATACCGGCTTTTGAATGAGCATGCACCCGGACGCCTGCGAACACAATTCAGTAAAAAATGATCACATAATTGCTATGCATCTTTCCCGATTATTTTCGATGGCTTTATAAATTCAAGTATATCTTGTAGCAAAAATACACTAAACATTTCCTTATGCCATTCATTTGGTAGCTAATTACGTCTGTTTCCGATTTTCTACTTAAGAAGGGATATATTTTAGTTTAAAAGTCTGTAATTATGAGATTTTATAGGACCGTGAACCTCAATATGGTTCACATCTTCGGCAAAATATTATGAGCGCTGTCCGACCTCTTAATAGCGTAGAAAAATTTGTGATTTTCCTTACACGAAAAGTATGCATTTTGTGGGTAGGGACCCCTACGCGCAAGTGCAACCACACGTCGGCTCCAAAATTACTCGGGAGTTGAAAAAAATTTTGAAAACGTACAGATATCCTTTCTCCAAGTAGAAAATCTAAAAACTTAGTTTTCTGCCATGTCTTTTTTCAGTTTCTCTTTGCTGAAAGATGTTCAGCACAGTTGGGTAGTCATACATGTGGGTTTTTTTATCCACGATGTAGATTTGACGCTCAACTTCATACACTTTTGAAGAAGGAGACACGATCGCTGGGACAAGAGCTTTATTAGCCTGACGTTTCGGATTCCTGCTCGAACCCATCATCAGAGGCAAATGGAGATACGGGTGGTTCATGTACAAGGGGCTGCAGTATTTATAGGCTGCAGTTGCCATTCTAGCGCAATCCTATTAATATTCACGGCTCCCCCCTTCATCAGGGATCGTTAGACTTGGTGTGATGATTGTTTGATGGCCGACATTCGCGTCGTTAATTGCTGCAATTTCATCACGTGCGTTGAATGTTGGTGTGATGATTGCCCGACCATCTGACGCTCTGGCCCTGGTGTTGGGAAGTGTTCACCTGTGCGCTCCCCGCGTGGCCAATTACTCCGCCTAGGCGAAGTCTCAGTACCGAGTATGGAATGGGAAGATCATTGCACTTGTTAATTGACTGGGGGCCAGTAAACCATGACTCAAGCAGCCCCCGGCTCACGCGGTTGTCACCTCCTGCGAGAATTTCGGCCTGGTCAAATTTGAATGGGTGGTCGGATCTCGTCGAATGAACCACAACTTGAGAGCTGGCGTCATTTCTCCGCACCGCTGCAGCGTGTTCGGCCATTCTTGTTCGGAACTGTCTTCCGGTTTCTCCGACGTAGTTGCTTTGTCCGCAACTGCACCAGATCCGATAAACGACTTCAGACGTTTCTAGCCGTGGCAGCGGGTCTTTCGGTTTCAGTACCAGACGCCTGATCGTTGCCTCCGGCCTGTGTGCAACTCCAACCCCAAGTGGTGCGAGAAGGCGGCCAACAGCTTCCAAAACGTTCTTGACATACGGAAGCGCTCGCCAAACTTTGGTGTCCGTGCGGTTAGGCCATTCGTCCCTTTTGCGCATGCACCGGTTGACGAAGTTGCACGGGTAGCCATTGGCTTTGAAGACACGTCGGAGGTATTGTAGTTCGGCAGTCCTGTCGTCCGGCTTACTGCAGTACGTTTTGACACGCCGATAGAGCGTCCTTACACAACTGCGTTTGTGGCCGATTGGGTGGTTGCTGTTGAAGTTCAGTACTTGCATCGTATTTGTCGCTTTCCTAAACACATCGGTCTTTAGTCCACCACAATGTTTTCGGCATACGAGGACATCCAGGAAGGCCAGCTGGTTGTTCACTTCCTCCTCCGTCGTAAATTGTATGTCCGGGAAGACCTCATTCAGATGTTCCTTGAATGTTAGCAGTTGATTCATACACCTTAACTGTTGTTACTATCTTAACCAACCATATTTCAGTCGCCGTGAACTTAATGGGGACTGTTTAAGGAGGCTGGGATGACCCGCGCGTGAACTGAGTTATATCAGGGAAGACTTACACAGCATGCATCTAAATCTCCCTCTCCCTCCTTACCTAGCTACTATATCCCAGTAACAAGGCAGGGTCGAAACGACGGAGATGAATCTGGATGCCGAGTCTGACCCTGGCAGTAAGCCTCCACTTACGCGTGTCAAAGCACCATCTGTCGGCTCAACCTCTCTGTCCGATTCAGACCGGACCGACAACTTATCCGCGTGCCCCACCCGACCTTTATCCGATTTCGTCCCCTTGTCAGAGTAGTTTTAATGGTGTAAACGCTGCTATAAGTACAACTCAATGGGGCCACGGATGAGGAATGTATGTCATGGTGGCCATATCGTGTTTCTCCACCTAAATGGCCACCTATCCCTGACTATCCCATAGGCTCCGCCCTCACCAGTTTCACAACCAATGCAGCGTCATTCGCCTCAATTCCACTGTTTATTATCCATTTTAGTTGTACTGGCGTCTGACCACCCACCTACAAGCCTGCGTCTTCTATCTCCTACTGGCCACATGTTCCTTCGCCTGGATGTATGCACAGTACATTTTGATCTGCGAAATACGCTTCGAGCGCTTCATTATGCCTGTACGCGCATGTGGAATACTCTTCCTGGTGTACATGTAAGGGCTATTTATCTTCTAGGTGGTCATGGTTTGTCAGTGTTAGCCTGAGCCAGAAGTATATCCCGTGAGACAGGTTCTTAGTGCGAATTGACCGTTGTTAGTTTAACTTTGTTGCACACCCTGCTGCCAAGACTCATGATCAAAGAGCTGAATCTATCCTATCTACAAATAATCTTGCCCGCTACAGAAAGGACTACCATATTTTTTTCAAGAGGCAGTCAACATGGACCTTATTTAAGGACTGGTGGTGTGTGCTTGACAAGCAAACCAGGTTAAGGGAAAAACCCATGTCAAATTTGGGGTAGACTTACTAGGGCCGCGTGCGAACCTGTCTACTTAGCTGACTTAATGACACGAGAACTCGCACACACTAACTGGGCTTTAGTCGGTGACTTGTGCATGAGTTAGTCTACAGTGGCAGGAGACTTGCACAGCATATGCCGTGCTCTTTCTTCCCCCACCCTCCTAAGGTTAGTGCCAAGACAGAGTCCAGACGACTGGAGGCGGGATCAGGCTTGGTGACTGACAAAGCCAAAGAACTCGTCTACGCGTGCCACGCACGAACTGGTTCGCATGCCATAGACTGGGCGTCATAGAAACAGAGACGATGACTCGGACCCCAGCTGAGTGGTGGGGAGAGGGGCATAGCGGCAAAATTAAGAAGGAGGCATTGCAGCTTGAGTCTCCGTCCTGAGGGGCTCGAGTTATCCCGTCAGTTGACAACATTCCAAGATGCGACTTTTAGCCTGTCTGGATAGTTCCAAAGAGTGTTGGATCTTTTATTAGTCAGGAAAGTGCTGAAGTGCCGTATTAGTAAATTCCGCAGTGTTGATAGCCCAGTTACCCGTCTACGCATGTCCCACGCGACCTACTCCTCCACCTACAGAATACACCACTTTGTCGCCTGCACCCACCGCGCTCTGGGGCAAAAAGTGGACATACAGTGAGTGACCGATATCATGAAATACGTTTTCGGTCAGGAGAAATTACTTAGATGGGCTTGTAATATTGATTATCATGCAGAATAATCCTATGGTATTTAGGGCCTGCCAGGATGTCCATTTTTAAATGCACTTCATTTCGACCTCCAGCAGAAACCGCACTCGGTAAAAAATGACTACTTAAGTAGCATGCATTTTTCCTATTGATTTTCAATGGTCTTATAAATTCAAGTATATTTTGTAGAAAACATGCATAAAATAGGTTTATTTTTTTCCTTTGGTTGAAAGTCACATTGTCTTCACATTTTTACCCTAAGAAAGGTTATCTTTCGATTTAAAAAAAAGTTTCCTATTATGAGATTCTTAAGACCGTGCGATGTCCACACATGTAGCGTCGCAAATGTCCGTTTATCAATGCTCCATATGAAATTTACAACAAAGTCCACACCCATTGCAAGATTTTATGAATTCTATGTGGTGTCTTCTTAAAGGCATAGAGAAATATATGATTTTCCTTTTGCGGAAAGCATACCATATAGACCGAAATCGCTTAACGATAATGCGACGGCTGATCAGACTCGAAAATATTCGGGGATTGGGAGACTTTTCAAAACCTAAATATACACTACCCTCTAGTATCAAGTGTGAAGACAATGTGATTTTCTACTGAACGATTAAAAGAATGCATATTTTTGTGCATGTTTTCTATAAAATGGATTTGGACTTATAAGATCATCGAAAATCAGTATGAAATATGCATGCTACTCAAGCAGGCATTTTTTGCCGAGCGCGGTTTCTGCAGGTCGAAAAGAACTGCCTTCAAAAACCAACATCCTGGCGAGCCGGAAATATTATATGATTATGCTGTATGATAATCAATATTACAACCCTACCTAAGAAATTTTTCCTATTCAAAAACGCATTTCAGAACTTCGGTCAACATTTCATGAGATTGGTCGCGCACTGTGGTCTTTCGCGACGTTTGAACTGATACATTTACTTCACCCTTTTTGTACCAGTGGTTTGGTCTGAGGCGGCTATCGATTGTGTGCTTGGAAGGTGGTGCGGGCCTGTCAGGAAATGGGTATGGCCCACTGACAGGGTGTCGGACAAGCCTGGAATAGTTTTGTCTGCGTCTCCTCTGTTGATTTTCGTCTGCTACTTTCGTTTTAGGTAGTCGGTACTGTTTGATTCACAAAGTCGACTCGGTCTTGCCTTTTTGAAGCCACAATTTTGTTAATCCGCCTCTATGGGTCCGATATCGCAAATAAGCTTTAAAATGTCTGTCAAATCTGTTTCATGTGTGAATATTTGACTAGTCCGGAGTGTTAGGACTCTCACTCTCAAAAAATCGGCTCCAAGAATACGTCCCTTATGGGATAGGTGGAAATTGGGGGTTCTAGGTGGGGCGAATAAAGATCTCCAACAACCACACCTCTAAATAAGAAGGATTAAAAAATCGTTAAACTTCATAATTCTCGTTTAAATGAAAAAACCTGCAATATAAGGACCACGCAAAACAATCAACACCAGTGTCTAGAGGAAACGAAATACTAGCAGCCATCTAGCGACAAGACGGAAAGCCTGAAAGAGTCGGCAATAAATGTTTACTTCAATAATACCTGAGAACGCAGTCTGTACAACCAATAAGAAAATGTTCACTCCAAGATTGGGGGTGATTGCGAGAATAGTAGCAAACACATGATGGATGCAACTAAGCTCTCTTTTTGCAATATGATATTCGGCCATACAAAACAAGAGTTAAAGTAGGCCTGTACACAACTGCCGCAGCAATAGGCAAGTGAAGTCGACATACCATTCTAAAATATTATCTTAAAATAGTCCTAGTATCGTTTTTTCGACCCGCCAAATCCAATTTTTTTCCTAAAGTACAACCGAGAACCCGTATTTACACATGTTCAACTAAATAATTCAATACGAATAGCCCAGGGAAACATGCACTTCCGAATTATGAAATATTTGAAAATGCAAGACATAATCACTTCACAAGAAGCCGCCAGTTACCGTCGACAGAAGGCTTTTCTGGCTGATACGTAACCAGCAACGACAGAAGTAAAGTGAAGGGGCAAGCGCTACGAGTAAACGCCGATGTATGTATGATTTGCAAGATGCACCCCGATTACTTAAGATGCTATAGTACGGAAATCGGGACTACCCAATGCAAATAAGTAGCAACGGTGTGAAAATAAATGACGGGAAAGATTTTCTCACCACTTTCTGAATAGTGTTTCAAGCTTGAGCGGGGCAGCAATCACTCCACTAGGTATATTTTGGAACGTTGAACACTGCACTAAGATTGGCTTTTAATTGAACAGCCTGCAAACGTGAAACTGAAAACCAAAGTAATTACTGTAGTTTGCCTATTTAACTGGCTAACCGACTAATTCGCAGAGTTCTGACAGTTCCAGTGAGTCGCACGCTATTAGACTGGGAATTCGAAACGCCAAATGGAGAAGACAGAAAATTAATGTGAAAAAGCAGCAAATACACTGTCGAACGTCTTTTTGTCCGAATGTCGTTATTTGCCACTCGGCACTCCAGCGCTTAGTGTCGCCTGATTCCAATGGGCCATATTTAACGAAACTGACAGAGCGTATTAAGCAGTTGAACAACAGGTTAAAGAAGCTCTGAAAGGCCCACCAAGTAGGGCTTGCACGTATCAAATACTCGACCGAGAAGGCTCTCGTTCACTCCACCTTTTGCTCACAAATTTTCCTAAATCTGCCCCCACCTGTAATTGGGTAGCGACATTGTCTACCACACCCACTACCACCAAGTAGTCTATCCCAATGCCCGATGTCACGACCAGGTCAAGAAGACCAGAGGCGGGAGAGACCGCAGGTAGGTGGCACGGCGTAAGCCTGCACCTAGACGTATCACCACAACTTCTATTCCACAACAAACACTTTATCAGGATTTTATACCACAACACAAATTGGAGGGGGGGGGGGTTTGCACGAATCCAATAGGCATAGAGTGAACCAGCAACTGGGCGTCTCACCACATCCTAATGGGAGCGCACTCCCGAGAACGCCTGCCGCACTCCGATCTACCGCCTGTGTTGGTCCACCGCGTCTACCGCGCGACCCGTCTTAGGGCCTAGTAATACGGACAAGGCTCAGCGCCTAAACTACCCAGGGATTGGTAGAAAATGCACGATTTAGAAATTTGCGCGTTAATTGGGGATGCTGGTATTGTGGACAGTATTCACCAGTGACTTTTGAGGGATGTTGGGGTTTGCTGCTGCGCTCACGATGTACAGTGCAGTCTGGGAGGAGGAGGAGGAGGCGGTTGTATTCTAATCTAATCGGTACTGCTCTTAATTTCTCTTTCATGTGGGCACCGGCTTGAATGTGTCGCCGTAGACTGTCATAAAATTATTCGTTCTTTTCGTTTCCTTTTCAGGCCGCTTGCGTCTCTCGTGCCGCTCTACCACGAAACTGTGACCCACGCATGCCAGCAGACGCTCAAGTTGCGCAAGCTGCATACCGCTGTGGTAGCCTTCCTCAGGCGTTTCCACGAGGGACTGCGATCTTCACTGAAGTCTCTGAAACCACGCAGATTCGGTCAGGTTAGATACACCATATTCTCAATGCTTATTTCAGTTACTTGCATTCAGGCTTGGCGGCTCTTTCTTTATACGATCTTTATGGCACTCCCACGCACTTGGAACCTGAGCCGTTCTCTGTGGAAGCCCGGTATATCCTGCGGAAACCAGATCGTGTGCGACACGCGTAAACGTGCCCTTTAACTTTGCAAGTTCACCTCCGGTCGTCTTGGCACTGTTTTGCTGTAGGAGCATGGCGGGTGCGAGAAGAGATAGTGCGGTAGATGCTACACAATTCTGCCCCAATACGACCTCATTCACGCATAAGTCACCGGTGCCGCACCCACTCCGTGGAGCATTACTTGAGCGTCGTCACTCGCGACGGAATAGCTGTCAGTCAGGGGGATAAAACTGATTGACACGCCCAACCTTCAGCAAAAAATCCAAGTAAATCAGACTTCAATCCAAATGCATCGACTAAAACTCCCTGTTAAAAGTCAACGATCTTCAGTTAGATCCTAACAGAAAGCGACATTAACAGTAGTTCCACTGGTCCATTTGGGAAAAACTCGGCCGCCTCAGTGGGATTCGAATCCAGGACAACAAGGTCAGGGCTTGAGTACAGGCAATACTTTAGCCGCCTGAACCACGAGGCCCCAACTGAGAATCTTGTTTTTATTCACAATAGGGCTAAGTTACCCACAAAGTCTACAACTGATGGATTTCGTACGTTGCAGTAGATTCGGCACGTAACTTAATTCAAGTGTGAACAATCGCATTGCTTTCGATCGGGGCCTCGTAGCTCGGGTGCTTAGAGCGTCGCTGTAATTAAACCTCCTCCTTGCTATCGTGGGTTCGACTCCCACCAAAGTCCCCGACCTTTAAACAACTGGGTCAGTCGAATTATTCGCGTCAGCAAGAGACACCTTTTCAAATATGAGATCGTTTCCTTGAAGGTGGAGACCGGGAGGATTTTATGGTAAATAACACGACTGGACGCCATTCCAACCAAAAGTGCCCAGAGCTGTGGAGAAGAATCTGCTTATGAGAACGCCCTTTGGTGGAGATGCATCTAGAGAGCTATTTGGACGATAGCTATTTCTTTTGGCTTTTACCACTTATGCTAGTGACACGGGTCTTCGCCCTCCAGCAAACGATGGTCCGAGTTCCAAGTTTCCGGGGGGCTGCTGGATAATCTGTGCTCCGTCAAGGTCGTCGGTGAGTGTTCTGGTATTCGGGAGCCCAGCGTCAGTCTAAGTTTTGTAGCCTGCTCCGTTCTCCATAGAATGCGGCACATGGAATCCCTCCTAATCAAGGCTCATTCTGCCGCTGGCTTTGTGTTACTCCATGTTATGCTCTCGAATAGTGGTAGTTTGGGGTGTAATAGTGTTCGACAACTAGTATACCTTATTTTGACAGTGGACATTGTCGTTCGCGACGGCTGGACTGCCGCCAAGTGTCGTTGGCTAATAAGGTCGATGTTTTTGAATCTTAGTTCTTGACCGTTGGCTTGTCCAAACCAATTGTGTACCTTTACATTCCTTATATCCTACCGATTCTTCTTTTTGCTTAAATGAAACAAACTGGCAGCGGATTTTGAACCTTGTCCCATTGTTGTCTTTACTGGCAAATTGCGGAGAAACTGTTACTTCTTCATGTATTTCGAGGGGCTGGCAGTTATTGGCCTTATCATTGAGAACAATATCAATTTACTGTTTGCAGTTTAGTAGCCTAAACTTATTATAGAAAACTGCGCTCCTATCTCGGATTTAGCTCCGAGTTTTTAATGTTGGCACTCAAGATACGTAATTTATGGAGGCCCGCAAGTGTAAGGTTTTCACGCAGCCACAATTTTCTTTTCGCCTGGACGTGTTTTACGGTACTGACGGTTGTTTCTGGCATTTAACAGGCAAACAAACAAACGCAAAATTTAATCCTCGCTTCTTGGACCACCA
>CACRXP010000576.1:39913-62253 GCA_902702965.1 Spirometra erinaceieuropaei
ACCACCACCACCACCACCACCACCACCACCTTAATCAGTTTTTTTCATCTACCCTGAACCACAGCTGGCCAAACAGGCCTACTCAACCGTTATGGCGTGCCGCAAAGCTGGATCTGGCAGCGGCAGCTGCGGTCGAACGCCTCGCCACTCCACCCTCCTGCCTCTTCGTTATGCTACTCTACAGACGAACAGTATCAGCTTCTATGCCAGCGGTACCGGCGGCTCCTCCGCTAAGGTGGAAATGTATAATCGCGAACTGCTGACCTTCTACTCTGTGCGACCGCCGAACCGACAGATCGTTGTACTGTCTCACAACTGTCTCAAGGTGGTCTATGATGCACCTCACGTGCGCGACGAAGTGGATCTCTTGCGGCAGGACTTTAACGCGCGCTTGACTGATACGCTAGTTGGAACGGTGTCTACCACCTTCTATACCACCATCGTCCCTTGTCTATTTGTGCGGGTAATGTTGGCTCCGACCAAATATCTTTTAACTAAACTGAGCTACTATTTTATCGTAAGTAAAAATGTTAGTATAAAAATAACAGGCGGCGACCACTTCTGTTATGCAGTTCAATAGGACAAACAGCTAAACCCGCTATTTTGACGTATAGAACTAAAAGAATTTAGAAAATCATGTTCTTCTCCCCCCACCTTAAAGTCAGCTAATAATTTATCGACACTGAGAATGTGGTGGAAATCGGGGTTGAAAGGGTGGGAACATATAAAATAACGAAAACAACCGAAAATATGCGCCGTAACAAAAATTGTAGGCGACGCCTATCTATTTAAGTGTACAAATCTCTGACGAAACTTCATGACGCTTCGAAGAGGGAGTTTACGAGAACGCCTAACTAACCGTGTGCGCAGTAAGTAACTGACATTGACTGTAACTCTGCGGCCGCCCCAAGGATATCTACATATGCACAGAAGTCGTGTGTGTTTCGACGCATATTTTGTGGAAGTAACTATGAAATAGTCGTATTTTCTTAATGACGTATGTGACTATGCCCCACGGGAGGCTGAGTAAGAAGCACGTTAACTGGTCCTGATTCATTAAAAACTAAAATTAAGTTAAGGATGAGGATAGGGCTAAGATTGGGGCCATATAACCTTAATTAACACCGATAACCCTGTAGACGATCAGTTTGGAGGCTTTTTGGTGCTGTAATACAATTAATTACTACAATCTACCTCTTCGAACAATGTAGAAAGGAGGGAAATGGTAGAGTTAGTAGGAAATGACGTCAGATTTTTCTTAACCTAAATCGAGTTAGTGTGAGATTTTGTCGGAACTTCGACGAATTTTTTGGGAATGACCTTCACGTCACTTCCAGGCGTGGGATTTAGGGCTCATAACAGAGCACACCAAATTTCTGCTCCTTGGAAGTCTTAGCGGTCTGCAGCGAATTCAAGCCAAAACCCCAAATAATTGGCTGAGTTTTTTGCTTGAGAATGGGAGATCAAGGTTGAAAGCTATCGCCATTTCAGTCTACCGCTCTCATCACACTGCTGCGATTGCTCTCGACGACTAACATGTCCACATTTATTGTGTTTATCAAACGGTTTTTGCGCAAATTCCTGATTCCACTCTTTTCAAATATACAGAACCGTAATATTTTCTAGGCTCCTATTTACACCTGCGAAGTACTTTAATTTACAAAGCGCCCTTCGGAGGATAACGCCTCGGGTCTTCGGTTAATCCCCTATCGGTGTATGATGTCTCGACCGTTTCATAACCTCGAATTCAGAATTCTTCCCATCATCATCATCATCATCATCATCATCATCATCATCATCATCATCATCATCATCATCATCATCATCATCATCATCATCATCATCATCATCATCATCATCATCATCATCATCATCATCATCATCATCATCATCATCATCATCATCATCATCATCATCATCGCCAGTGTCCTAATCGTCACTATCAACATCGTCATCGAAAGTAAAACGAGATGACCATCACTGCCTAAGTTACCAGTCGCCCGAAGACTTAGACATTTATCAATAACTGCTAAAGATGGCGTGTTTGCGAAGTACTCGACAACTACGCTTGATTCAGACACGCCCCTGCCTTCCATAAGACAACTTTTGCCTGCCAACTCCACTGTTGAGGCGATAACGACTTCTCACCATCTTGAGTTTTTTAAAAAGGACACTGTTGCCATCACACTCTTACTAGGCCATCTTTTGATTCTGGCTACTAGTATGCATTTCTGTCGTTTATCACTCGTCTACTTCATATTCCCTGGTCAACTCCGCACTTGGGCGAGTTTCTGTAAAAAAAACTCCCCCATAAAGCCCCCATAAAGACCGTTGAACATACGGGAATATTAATATTATTGCCAACCCCCCTCCTTCTCCTTCCCTCTTTGAAACCCTCATCTTGTGTGGGCAGGCTCTATTTCTCCTCTGGCCCAGAGGCAGTAATCTGCACTGGCCTGACGTGTTCTGGGTGCGTCAACAACAAGCTTCGATTTTGCCAGCTACGTCCCCGCACCTGCCCCCCCCCTTCCCCCCGAGGCTTATTTGCAACACAGGCGACTTTGGGTGTTTCCTCCCCGCGCTCACTAACCTCTATTCACACCTTTTTGGTTGTTTCTGGTAGCCCTCAGTGGCCTAATGGGGCGTGTGCTTCACGTTCACTCGTCGTCCACTCATTCATGCGTGTGTGCGCACACATTCATTTCCAGAGGCAGTCATAGAGGGTCTTGGGGAGAGATATATTGTACTGTTCTCCCCCTCCCTTCCTCCCTGTTTGCACATAATTGCCATGGCCTGGGGAGGAGGGGGTGGGGGTGGGGGTGCGGTAGAGTATAGGTGCTTCTCCCGGTGCGCATTTATTATGGCACGCACCCTCCTTTCCGTTTCCGTTGTTGGCCGGCGATTATGACCTCTGTCCTGGCCCTCCGCGCCCCGCCCCGTCCCATAAACCCCAATTATCACGGACCGTTCGTCGTCAGGGCCGATCCACACCTAGGCGCGGGCGCGTGTTGTGGCCAGCGTGGCGCATCTTTTCATCCAGCGAACTGAACTCATCTCCACCCCCTTGAGTGACGAGCCGTTTTGTTGTGTTTGGGCCGTAACCTGACCGCTGGTTGAGTGTTAATTGTCCCTAGGATTCGTATCGCCCCTCTTCCTACATTATCTTCCTTGTTATCTCGCTCCTCTGTGCAGCTCCCCTCTGCCTCCCCTCCGGTTTTCTCTTGTCCTGTTCAGTCCACTGGGGCGGTGGGTCGAGAGGGCCGTAGAGCCTGCCCGGATTTGTGTTCCCACAGGGGTGGGTTTGCGTAGCCAGATGGCCATGTCTCCGCTGTTGCACGTAGATGCCATTGCAGTGACCTCTGAGCAGCTCGTTGCCACTCGATATGCTACCCCGAAAGCTCTGGCGTCGACCTCGTGAACGATGTCTATCAGATTGGCGCGATACCCCGAGCCCATCGTGGCTGTGTTACTCCTTCAATGGGGCTACTGATGATGCTAGGGGCAGTATCGAAACTCCTGGTCTAATCGTAGACCGTTGGAGCTTATAACCCCACAATGGTATTCCTTCCGATACCGAAGCCGGCAGCGATAGGGTGTAGGACCCATAACTAACTCGAGCTAGCCTGTGAACCGTGTCATACGTTTACTGGTGGTAGAGAAGATTTTACGGGTGGGACAATACACAGGACGGAGAGCAAGAAGACAGAAAATATATAAATTTCTACCGAAAGTCATATCGTACGCTGTCATTTGGGGAAGAAGTCGAGCGCGATAATTAAAAAATAAACAAAATGCAATTTTCAAAAAAACGCACTTTTAACAAATCGCCGCCGATAAGTTTACATTTAGTCAGAAACAGAAGGAAATTTCAAACACTGGAAATGGTGAATAATAAGTGACGTTTACAGTCACGCTGGATTTTTAGGTATATCTTCTGAGTTGCCACCACCTCCTTGGGGGTCCAACGCCTTATCGTTACTCCGAAACCCTTTGAATCACCTTGGCTTCGTTGTTGTTTTTGGGCCGGGAATAACTCCGCTCAACACCACCAACTCTCCACAATGCTAATCAAGGCGCGCGAAGCATAACTCTTCGGTTGTGCAAAAATCACCCTCATTAATGGCCCGCCGGAAAGCTGTTGCGTGGGGTCGCTGTATGGGTTGGGGGGGGGGGGAGAAGGAGGGTGGCTTCCTGTCTCTTCCGAATTCATGGGTGGGCGTCTCCCTCCGCCTCCTGACACATCAGTTTAGGGCTGGGTACGGAAATAAGGACCTCTCATACTGAGAAGGTGGCCTTGTACTAAGTCCCAGGGGGGAGGGGGGCGGGAGGGCGAGGGTACCAATTCCCTTGTCCTCACATTAACCCCAAAACTAACCCTCATACCTGTGCTCCTAACTCCAACCTCTCTGAAATTTGGCGCAAGGCCACCTGTAATACGAGAGTCCTAATCAGCGTAGATTTTCAGGATTGTGTAGGAGGACGGCAGACAAAACTACACTTGATGGCGGCCGACACTCGTAATGTTGTAGAATTTTCAATACAGATAACCAATTTTCTTGACAAATGCTCACCCACGGCAGACGACATGACTGCGACGTGGACCTCAACTGCGTATCCATCAGAGTGCTTATTTTACGGGTGGTTTTCGCTGAAGATCGTTCCACTATTTATTACTGTGGGAGACGTCGGATAGCCCGCAGGTAGACCAGCAGACGGGCCGCGTCTCGGCGGGGTCTTTACTACCTGCTGTCTGGTGCTGCTCGAGGTCTGGATCTCAAGAGGAGTAGTAGTTAGTTTGTCATGGCCTTTCCGGCGTCTTATGGTCTCTTCCCCTTCATCTAGAGATGCAGGGTTACTCCATGTCCAGCCTGGCGGAATTCGAACGTGTGACCGTTCGGTTGGTGACCGCCTGTCTGCACATTTATGACATCTGTCTTAGTTATGCTCTTTATTCGCTGATTATTCACTAATACTGCACCTTCTATGTCTGCGCCCTCCTGTTGTGACAGCCCTCGGACCTGAATTACGACCTCGTCTGGTGCGCCACACACTGCCTTATGACTGCAGGAACACTCTTCCTTCTATACTGGCAGTACCTCCTGCCGCCAACCTATATCGATCGGTTGCACCGAAGTGCCCTCCACCTGGGCGGTTGGGAACCCTGCTCAAGTGCGACGACAGCGACGCAGACCACGGGGTCCTGCAACTGGCATCCCTGGTCCCAGTTCCAGGTAGGCATACCCCCCGTTCGTTATCTCCTCCTCCTCCTCCTCCTCCTCCTCCTCCCCCCCCCCTAGCGCCTCCTGCCCAACAGCCATATTCCTATACTTTCCATGTCATACTGTCTTTCGTCTTGGTTCCGTCCATAACCATGTTTTTCTGAGCTGCCCTACCTCGTTTCGTTACATTTCCTCTCCTGCCACATCTTTGTTTGCTCAGTCCTTTTCTTCTTTCTCCTCTCCTCCTTTTTACTTGGCTTTTTCCTTTTTTAACCTGAGCGTATACAACAGCGGACAATATGAAGCTGCAAAACTACCTGAGTGGCCGTAATACACCATGATTGCTTAGGCAGGGTAGCTTTACATAAGGTAAGCCCTCACTTGAATCCTGATGGGCTATAGATCAACAGTGTGTGTCATCGTAATCCGCGTTCATCCCCTCGAAAAATTTCATTAAAACGCCTGCAACCCGTGAGTAGGTGCTTCATTTTTTGGTGTCACAAGGTGACGCCTTTCTCATAGAACTTGCCATGTTTACGTAGCATTTTTAAGATTTTTGAAAAATCCTCTCGTCAAATGAGCAGGGACAAACCAAGAGAAACGCAGCGAGACTATGCCGGCAGTTGTTTCGGGGCACACGCCCTCTCCAGCCAGTCGTACCTCTGACTAACGTCTGCTTTGTGGTCGGCTAGGTGAATTACTCTTCGTGACGTTTGCGGAGTTCGTTTGCCCCGGAAGTCGAACACAAGACCATGCGCCTTAGGCCTGCACAGACCTCTCACTGCAGAGTTGGTGCGTTTCGTTACGCGCAGATGGGACCACGATTTGCTTCCCTCATCCACCCGACACCTCTGTGCTGTTTCGATCCACCGACAGAGTCGACATGGCAAATCCGCGACCTCTGTGGACAAAATCTGAGAGCGACCTGTCGATCAAATACGTCGTCGATGGTGTGGAAGCGGTGGTTTCAGGTGGACTGACGTCAACCCACCTGTTCGCGTGCTCCGTCTGAGTCATCGCGACTTGGGGGGGGGGAGGGAAGAGGTAGGCAAAGAGGAAGGGACAGCGCCCAAGCCGTCACAGGGCCCTGATCGTCTACTTTTTGTTCCGTCACCACTCCGCCCAGTCTTTACGACCGGACCCCTATCTCCGTGTCCCTACCTGAGTACCTGCTGACTCACACTCGCCTCCTCCTCGTCCTCTCGCGTGTCCAATTCTGCACTTAACTCTGCCATTCACCAAGTTGCCTCCCTGTGCCGTGGCCTCACACATGGATCTCCCACGCACTTTCTGTGCACTTACGTGGGCTACTACTACAAGACTGTTTTCCAACTGTCCGCGCACCAGGACTCGCCTCTTTACACTCCTCCTGCTTCCCTCGTTTCTTTTAATCCCCTGTCTTCCCCGACTCCTCCACCCTTTTTGTTACACCCCTCTCCTTACCCTCCCCTCTTGTTCTCATTTCTGGAAGCTTAGATGCGTGACCCGCCACTTTCCCTATAAGCCTCATAATTTTGCAATACGGAAAATCACCCCCGTCCCCCGACACGCCACTAGAACTGCTACTCCTTGCCTCCTACCCCTCTTTCTTTTCGTCTGACGGTCTTGTTTTCTTCGCATCTTCTCCCTCACAATGTCTTACCCCCCCCCCTGTCTCACTTCTTTCCTTCACCGTTTCCTTGGCTAGCGTTCTCGCCGGAGAATGCATCGGCAAGTACTCACTAGCCGCCTGTTCTAGTCACCGTTACTTCCCTGTTAAGGCCCATTCTCTTGGAGTCAGTCCGACTTTTCAGCCTCTCCCTCTCTCTCTCTTCCCCTTTTTGTCGATGCCACCGTGAAGGGCTTCTTTCAACTCTGTTTGCTAGGCGATGCAGGCAAGTGGACAGAGGGCGTCAGTTGAGGAGACGCCGTTGCTTCTGGCAGTATTTGTGATTCCCACCTCTATGCGCGGACGACCACATCCGCTCTTTGCAGCACACTCTGTTTGTCTGAGTAACGTTTGAATATTTGCACCCTGTGGACCCCAGGTAACGCACTTAGGGCCGCCCCATCCCCCCAGTCTTTCCTCTCACCTTTGACGGCTATGAGCTCAGCTCACGATCCCGCACAGATTTGATTTACCTTCTCTCGACGCCGTTTACCCGCAAACCCGGAGGAGAGTAACTTCTGCAGAGTACCTGTGCACGCGGATGGCAAGACAGCAAACGGTTTTCAGCTAAGACACGGGGGAGGTCCCCATTCTTAGTGTGCACAAAATGGCCCTTTGTATGCGATAACGAACACCAAGACAGGATGCGAACGGGGGGGGGGGGTTATATACCAGAAAGCACGTGGGAAACGCTGGGGGAGATGCACTGATGAACCGAAGCCCTCACAGCTGCGGTGCACCACGCGTGGCTGGGCTTTTTGCGGTATAGTAGACCGTGTAGTATTTGAACATCAAAGTATCTACGATCGTATCACCTCCTATGAGACCCCATGTCCACCGTAATGCCGTCTTGATTCTGCACTTTAGGTCTTCCTCATACCCTTTGTTAGACGGTTGTGGGTGGACTCATTGCCCCAAATCCATGACTGCTCTATCTCAAGTTCCCGTTCCCTCTTCATATTTCTCTGCCCCGGGTTGCAGCTGGTTTTCACGCCATGATCTGCTTTCTCCCCTTCATCATTCACCCCTCCCCTTCCAAAGGAAGTTAGCTAATATTCCAGAGTATGCTGAAGGCGCGTGCGCCGATTGCGTTATGGAACGCGTGAGCTTCAAAACGCGATGGATGCGAGCCCCTATACCATTGTTAATATACCCGATTGCAACTGACAGGACAACGAGCCCGTGGCTCAGTGGTTAGAGGCGTTGGACTGCTAACCAATAGGTCGCGGGTTCGAGCCTCAGGGGTTGCATATCTCGGGGTTTGGTATGACTGGCTGACGACGGCTAATAAGCCAGAAATGGCCACCCCAGTCCCCCTTGTCTTTGGGGTTAATGTTATTCCAGGTATTTCTGTTAGAACCGAACAGGTCGTAAACAACGGTAAAGTCACTAGCTGTCCCAGCACCACACGAGGAACACGCGGACGCCTAAAATGAGCGAAAATAGACGCAATATAAAGAGAAAGGAACGTTCCAGTTGTGATGCCGTCTATCATGGCCAAACTTGGAAATCTGTCTCAACTCGTATACACGAACATCAGTTAGCGATAAAGAGCTCGAACATCTATCCCAGGTGGCCATGCGTACATTGGACACAGAGCTCAAATTTGCATGGGAGAACACTCGCATTGTTGGCTCCTGCCCAATATTGAAAGGCCGCGAATCCCTGGAGGCAATGCACTCATACGAGGCATGCATCAACCGGCATATCGATCTAGATGCCGCATACAAAATCGTTAAAGAGAAATTCAAACTAGCTCAACCAATCCTGAGGCGATGACAAATTATAATTAACACACATTGAGACAGACTTTAGCCAACCATAGAATCCTTTGTCAAACTCGGTTTAGAAGTTAATTGTTCTTGCACACCCGTAGTCCGAAGACGAACTGGAGATCCAGTTTCGAAAATTTTCACAATAAAGTTTTCTGTTTCCCAAAGAATTACATCTTCCTAATTAAATTTCTCCGGATGCCCGTTTTTAAATTCATATATAGCATATATATGTATATGAATATATTTTATTCTTGATGTATAACGCAATGACTTCATCCTTCCTACCGGTTATGTCACCCCCCCCCCCCTCTTCCCCAGGTCTACGGTAAGGGTGTGCTCGTGAAACACGTACGTGGGCAATTTAGATCGCTGGAGAATACCAATGCTGCCGAACCGGGCAATTTAATGCATTCCCGCTTTTACGTGAGTTTCAGTACATTCTGTCCATTTTTTAAAAAAATGTATTCTTTCTGCCATGGGCGAACATGTGTTTGGCACATTGGTAGCCGTTGTTGTGCAACTGCCGCTCATGTTCGTTGACGTGGCTACTTTGGTTCGGGAAAATAGACAGAAGGAGTAAGTGTAGGACCGCATATTCTTCTTCTTCTTCTTCTTCTTCTTCTTCTTCTTCTTCTTATTCTTCTTATTCTCCTTCTTCTTCTTCTTCTTCTTCTGAACTGCTTCCTGGACCTTACCTCCTCGCTTCTACCGACAGTCAATGTTCTCCGCTAAACAAGACACTTAATGTCCCAGCAGAGTGTAAAACTTCACCACGCTGTATAGTTTGTCTAATCATTCAGCGCGAGCCCTCGCTCTCTTCTGATGCAAATTCAGTGTTTTGTAGGAGAAGTGTAAAAGCCGAGTGTAAAAACCGACAAAGTAGCTACTGGTAGAATGATATTACCGGCAAGGACAAAGGAGACTAAAATGGCCATTTCTGGCCTATTCGCCACTGGTGTAAGACGGAGTCATGGACCTGAAAGCTCCACTTCGAAAGTTCTCCACCTGCTGCATCCATCTCATTTAATGCCTCTTCCACTGCTAGTATTCTTCAGACTGATGTTCGATAACACGCCAGATGTTTGACCTGGACCGTGCTCTTTAGTAACTCCACGGAGAGATGTCCTGTAAGACCTCTCGCAGTCGGAAAGGGCTTGCTAACAGACCCTGTCAACCGCCAAACTCTTGTCGGGTGCCCTATCTCGGAGTTTCACTGTCACGCCTACTAGTATTACGCGTTGGTCGATGTTTTTTTATTAGCTGCAAGGTAATCCAATTTTGGACTGAGCTCTAATTGTCAGCACTTAGACTAGCCCAAGAGTCAGACGTGACTGTGACTTATGACTGTCAGTCTTCTCTGCTTAAAAAGTTTGCCTTTCAATACCGACAAAAACTCCCGCTCGAATTCAAAACTAGGCACCGCTTGCGGGTCAAAAGGAAGGGAGTATAAATTCATTCGCACAGCTAACAGGTTTACCTGGCGTCATATACCTGGAGTCTTCTGCTAATTCTGGCGGCCTCTCGATTCTCTCCCTCATGTTACTTTCTTTTGTCACTTGTAACAAGCATGTTCCAACACGAGGAATGATGAGTGCATGTTGGAGTTCAAAACTGTTCTCGGAGGCGAGGTGTTTTTGAGATCCTGTGCAGTTTATCTCACATCTGGACGGCGTGCCCTGGCGTGTTTATGGTGTCTCTGACCCACAACTGCCTGGACTAAAACGGAGGTGAGATTGGTGCACTTTACGCGTTAATCGGGCAGTGCACAGTCTGTGGGTCCCGTGGCAATTGTCAATCCTGAGGGCATGATGGCACACCGAGGTCTAGGTTTCCTTCCACACCAGCCACTGTGGAAAATATCTGACCAGCTCGAACAGTGAACTAGTGCATAAGAGAGGGAGAGAGAGGTCGACTCTGAGGGGGGGGGGGGTACACTCCCTTGACGCATTCATCCTTGTAATGAGTCTGACACGCTTTGAAATTATCATGAGGCGCTAAAAGTCCTGGCTTGGAAGGCCGCCAATTTAACTGAGTAACTCGGCCCTGTCAGGACTGAGAGTCGGACTCAATGTGGTTCCTTCTGAGCGTGGCTTTTGCGGCATTCCCACCTGGATGGAATCCGAGCCGTTCTCAATGAAAACCCCGTACACTGTGGGACAACTGGATAGTGTTTGACACGCGCAGACAGGTTATTTAACTTCGTTAGCTATTGCGTCCGAACCCGCTTCCTGTCATGTTGGCTCACCCCTTCTCTTACCACTGGACTCAGATGGCTGAGGGAAGAGAGCGAGAGAGAGTGCGATAGATGCTGCGAAAGTCTGCCTTCATGGCAAACTAATTTGCACGCAACTCACCGTCCTGCGCCCACCACGTCGTGGGGCACACGGCGAAGATCTTCGTTCGCGATGTTCGGACCCTCGAGTTTATGTGACCTCATCGGCCTCATCTATTTCTCTACTCTTATTTCTTGTCGATACCGCACTTATCCACAGCATTTCTCATATAGAGAGAGAACTTCATGGGTCGCTGGAGTCGCTTCCGTTTGTTTATGCGCGCTCACCCTGCGTCCTCCGCGTACGCGAGAGCCGAACTTGAGGAGTGCCTATTGCCAGTTTCCGCTCCATTTGCTTCGTCCCGGCTACCTCCCGTTAATTTTTTGATGAGTAGGAGTGCGGTACTGCAGTCTGCGTTCAGTGACACAGTAACAACGGCGACGACGACAGGAAGCCTTCCTTCCCACCGGCTACACTCTCTCGTATCCAGGCGGCCTCTCTGTGCTTGCAAACGCTTGTTTCTCTCTTTCTCTCCCTCTCGCACTCACTTTATGTGTGTGTTTGCGCGCGCGCTTGTACGGTCCTCCGGAAGTTGTGTCCACAGTTGAGTAAGCAAACTCCATTCCGGCGGCGGATATCCAACTGACAGAGATCGAGGCCTCTGGGTGATGGGGGCTGGCTCTCGCTTGCCCGACTGTCTCACCACCAGTCGTCGTGGAACTGGATCATGGCAGTCTCTATCGTCCGCCCGGAAGTGTCTTTGGTTTTTTCGCCGTAAAACGCAATTGACAGTGATCAAGGCTTGCTTGCAGGGCAGTAATCAGGGCTGTTCTGTTGTGTGGCTGTAAAAAGTCGTTTGGAAGTGCTGGAGTGCCCTTTCTTTCGTCCGGGGCTCGGGAAGAAGGAGACGCAATCGCTGGAACGGGAGTTCAAGTGGCCTGACGTTTCAGGTTTGCATTCAAATCCATCAGTAGGCATGTTTCCAATATCTGATTCCGTCTTTGACGACAGATTGGGTGCGAATCAAGAACATCATGCGACTAAAGCTCTTGTTCAAGCGGCGGTGGCTTCTTTCCGACTGTTTCTTGTCGGCCGAAAGAGCCTCTGCACAACCTAAGCTCCCGCTCAACTTTACGCAGTTTTGCTTGTTTAAATCGCACTGCCCTGTCTTTATAACCATCGGGTTTCCCTTTTATGCTGGAGGTGACAATTGTTCGATACAGGCAAAAAGCAAGTTTAAGAAGAGGAAGAAGACGCATTCGATGGGTCAATAATTTTGTTTGTCTTGCGTTTCGGATTCGCATTTGGATCCATCACCGGAAGGCAGCTTCACATAAGGGCCATGGGCGCCCGTCTAATGCTGTCGGGTGTTCCACACTTCGGGCTTGGGTATGGCTGGTTGACGACGGCTAATAAGCCAGAAATGGTCATTCCAGTCTCCCTTGTCTTTGTCGGTAATACCATTCTGCCTATATAGCATGCGCCGCTGTGCAGCAGCTGGTTGAGCTCGAGAGAGAGCCCTTAAGGCACAACGGAACGAGTGAGTTCCGTATGAACGATCGGTGAGCGCCCCCTACCATTGTATATTCCCGATCGAAAACCGACAGGGCAACGGGCTCGTGGCCCGGTGGGTAGAGGCATGGACTTCTAAACCAACAGGTCGCGAGCTCGAGGCTCGGGTGTTCCACACCTCGGGCTTGGGTATGACTGGCTGACGACGGCTAATAAGCCAGAAATGGCCATTCCAGTCCCCCTTGTCTTTGTCGGTAATATCATTCAGCACTGTTTCGGGCTTGTTTGCCTTCATTCAGCCAATCATAACCCTGACCAGCAGCTGAGACCATAAACACAAACATGCACACAGACGCACCTGGCGCAGTTGGTCCACCGCTGTCACCCGTTTGCTGCCGACCCCTTCGAGGATGACCGCTGGCAGGCTCGCCTGATCTCTGTCCCCTTTGGGACCCCTGTAGTTTTAGCCAAGTCAGCATGACCGTTGACCCTCCATGTCCGTCGGTGGACCGGTCAGTTGTTGCTGTTTCTGTGCGTCGGTGAGGCAGTGCTCAATGTTGATCACGTGACCTCTGGCTGCCCCCTCTCCCTTCTTCCATTAGTGTCGGTTCTCGGTTCCGCGTGCTCGACTGTGACTTAATCATTTAGTGACACTATTCCCTCAAAATTCTTATTGATATGCATGTAACTTGTGTATTCTATGCATTCATTTTAGTACTGGTTCTTTTCTCCGATCCTGATTCCAAACCTCCTCTGTGCCCTCTCCCTGGTCCTTGTCCTTGGACAACTGTCCTCCCTCGAGTGGGTATTTGAATGGTACAAACTGCTCAATCTGGCCGCAGTTTGTCCGTTCAGTCTGATGAATCTGTACCGCCTGCTACGCAACCGTTTTCTCCTTTGTTGGGTCTACGAGAGTGATTCCTTCGACACTTCCAGCCCGACCTCAGAGACCTGTACTGGACTGTCTACATCGGCGGGCGGCGCCCAATCACAATCCCCTAAACCGTCAACTCGAGGTGGCGCTACTGCCAGAGGCCTCAAGTCCGAGGCACCTTCGTAAACCGACGACGATCATTCCTCACCCCTCACTTCATTTGTCTTTCCTATGATCCCTGTCGCGGTCAACATTTTATCCTTGAAAATGAAAACCAACTTTCTGCTGTCACTCTTTTGTCAGTGATGTCGGTTGGATTAAGTGGGTAAGGCCAGGGGCAAGCTTCCTGCACAGATATTGACAGAATGACGGCTCGACCGTTGATTTTGATGATGTCTACTGTGTGCTCCACTTCAGGGTGATAGCAGGGGCGGCGACTTGCGTGTGATTTAATTTTATAATAATGGTAAAATTGTGCAACATCTACCGAACTCCCTCCCCATCCCCCACCGGGGCCCGTATCATGAAAGAGTCAAGAAGACCGGAGGCTGGAGATTGCGCAGGTGACCGGAGCCGCCCCTACGCGTGCCGCAACACCCCACGGAGTAGGAGTGCGATAAAAATCTCATTAAAAAGGAGCCGCTGCAGCCTGACTGTTCTTAGACCGCCAGTCGGCCGCTCCACACACAACACTGGGCCGACTGCTAGGTCCGAGTTATCCCGTCAGTTGCCAACCTTCTGAGCCACGGCTTTTAGCGCACCGTGGTAGCTTCAAGCGCGTCAGATTGTTAACAGTGCGCTGGGTTGTCGACCCAACTCCCAGTTCCAGACCCCAGTCACTGTCCGAGCCGGTCAGTCGTCTGGTGCGGGCAATAGGCACAGCGGCTGACAGAGTTAGAAAGCTCGTCTGCGCGCACCACGTGCACGACCTGGCCCCCTAAGCGCGCACACCGGGAATTAACACACAAGGAGGGTGTAACGTGCAGCAGAGGTGCTGCGGAAAAAAGAGCCGAAAAGCGCACCTCCCACTTGCGTGAGAGATGCGGAATTTTGGAGGGGCTTATGCGTTGCGCGTATGTTGGTGGGGGAATGTGTGGTGATGCGGTCATGTTTGTGACGAATCACCGTTGGTTTTCACGAAGTTGCCTGTGGCCCGGTAGGCTCGTGCGGTGAGTGAATGTGCGTCGGCAGTGGAGGCGGCTGCGGTAGGTGTTTGTTTGGGTCCAGGGATTTGTTGCAGACAAAATACCTGGCGGCAAAACATCCGTCGATGATTTTGCACGACCGCCACGTCCTCCGGATGACCTTCCGCGATCTGTTCCTCCACTCAAACTTCCCCGCCTGCGACCTTTTATTAACATTGCTGACCATTTCAGGCGGCAAGTCCGTTTTATAAGACTTCACTTTCGACTATGTGGGTCGTGGGGCCTGCGAGTGCGTGGTGCAAAATAGTTAGTCCAACGAGAACTATGACCGCCAATACCCCCCGGGGGGGGGGGAGGTGCAGCGTGGATTAGCTAGCGGGTGGAGAGACCTACGGAACACCAGCCCCAACCCCCCTCTCCTTCCGTACAAATAATCTTTTTTACCCATGACTTTAGGCTAGAGCAACTGAATACGAGTTTGAGCGCAGCGACTGGCCAGGCATTCGCTTCCGCTTCTTGTGTGCTAGTCCCTCAACCAGTGCGAAAGTACAACACTACTGGCTCTACGGCAGATTTTGTAAGGAAACATTAAGAGAGAGCCGTTGACACCCGAGGCCTGAGGTATCTCGCCAGCTGGCGCTGTGATGCCAAACAAGCGCATCGAATTTATTAGCGGGAAGGCGTCTCACAGAGCCAGCCTCACTTTCCTCGTGTACCGGTGACAAGACTCCGTCAGGTCAACTGCAGGCAAGGTCGTAGGCGACAGCTTGTCGGGAGTTTCGCTCTCTGTGTCCCAAATGAGCTAGAATTCACCCGCTTGCGTGTCCAGCGCGGGTGGCTCTCGACGAGGCCCATCACTGCCGATGGCTGCGTTGGTTGGAAAACTCCAACGAGGACGGGACACTCCAATGGAATGCCCTTATTTAATGCTCCGCCGATCCTACCAAGCTGAAGATAGACATCTAGTTCCTCGTAATCAAATTAGATTGTTCTGGTGTGAGGGTCGCGCCCTCAGTGCCTGTGGTTAGGGCCAGTGGGGTTCCATTCATTTTCAGTCCCACTCAAAACAATGGGCGAACAGTTAAGATCAGGTGTTCGACGTAACGGGCCTTTCGGTAGGTCGCTTCCTACCGCAACCATCAAAAATCGGATTGCCAGCTCTGATAAGACTCCATTTTCAATCGGAAGTGACAGGGGCTACCAGGGTATTCGATGACCTCAGGCCGCTTTGGCTTCCATCGCCTTGCTCCTTGGCGCAGCGAAGGCGGCATTCAATCTTCGAGTTTAACTAGCGGCCGTATGAAAATGGAGAAGAAGGAGACGCGATCGTTAAAACAAGATATTTATTCGTCTGACATTTCTCATTCACACTCCACACCGCCATCAGAGTCAGAACCAGCTAGGGCTGATATTTTGAGCAAGCGTTGCAGTATTTATTGGATGCGGTTGCCATGCCTATCAAAATTTGTGGCTTTTTCATCGCAGATGGTTGCTCATATAATGTAATAATGGCATGATTTTCCACGCTCGAGTCATTGATTTCTTCCTTTTAATCTCTCGTTGGTTTCCAATGTGATAATTACCCGGCCCTTTGGCTCGCTGGTATTAAGTGGAGGCAGCGTTCACCCGCACCCTCCCCGGTGACTAATCACTCTACTCAGACAAAGTTGCAGTGCTGATTATTGAGGAGGTCATTGCGATTATTAACTGGCTGCGGACCGAAGAACCATGTCTCGAGCAGGTCGTGGCCCACGTGATTGTCACCTCTTGCGAGAGTGGAGGCCTCATCGAAGTTAATTGTGCACCCGGTTGCAGGTATACAGGACAACGTTAGACCTAGTGACCAAAGACCCCAGGTTTGAATCCCAGGTGTTCCGGACCTGAATTTGGGTGTGACGGCTAATGTGTCGGAAATGGCCATTCCGGTCTTCCTTGTCTTTGTCGGTACCGCCTTGCCTGCCTGTGTCGTCATGCCACTGCCTGTGAGGGCTTTAGTGTGGGTCCTAAGGCACAACAGAACGAGCATGTTTCGTAACCTGACCGGTTAAATCCATTCTAACTGTAATTTTGCCTCCTGTTCCTGTGGGTTAGTCTACCAGTGCGCGCAAAAAGGGGACGAACCGGGATTCGAATGAAGCATGGCCACTGAACAGGTGCTTGGACTTTTGTTTTGTAAAATGTCCCCTCGTGAGCTTGGTTCGTAGGTCGTGGCGCTGTTTGGCTGCCCGATCTGGAAAGGGGCGAGGAGGCAGTACGGACGCGGATATAATTTTGCTGCTCCCGTCCCCTCCCCCCAGCCTTCAGTCGTGGCATGGTAGCGTAAACATCGCTGTAACACCAGGGGATGGGTGGAGCGAGAGAGGAGGGCGCGGGGATGATCGGTTTTCGCTAAAGCGCACGTTTTCGCTCTTCCACAGACTGAACCAGATTTATATGCTGTCCATTGGCTGTTCTCGAGCTCCAGGTGTCACCGCCTCCTTCCCCACTGCGGTCTTGCTCTCCCCCCTCTCTATCTCTCCCTCTCCGGCGTCTGTCGACTGGGTCACTAAGGCAACTCCGACGTTCCTTCTGTCGGTCAAACTGCCGGGGAGATCGTCCTGCGACGAGATCCGCCCTGCCCGAGTTGCTAAATCGGCATGACCAGCCGAGCATTGGCCGTTGTGTGCGCAGGAAGTTGTTAGCCCGCCCGCTCACCCGCTCGTCAGCCGAATCAGTTGCCAGCGTCTAAAGGATGGCGATAGAGCAGCAAGCACAGCTCCCGGACAGTCGCCGGATGGCGAACAATCAGTGGTCCAGCCTTATTACAGAAAAAGTCTAATGAAACTGTCGTCCACCAGAATGTGGGTCCAACTATTAACACGTAATGCTCTGCCAGCTTCTCCGCAAGATCAGACTTAGTCGACTACGATCGGAATTACATAAAGTCACATGGAAGTGGCGCTCCGACCACCGGACAGAATACGGACAAGATATATTACGTCAGACTTCTGATCCAACATACTTTCAGTCTACCTCAAAGCTACGAGCAAAGAATAACGGGTGGAGGGGTAATAATGGCAACGATGGGGTGACTTGGATGGCCATTTCTGGCTCGATTGCAGTTGTCACCTGGCTCGAATCTTAGACCCAGGAGCACGACACTCGAGGTGGGAAGTATGCATGATTATTGCTGTTCTCTGAAGCGATCGTTTTGAGGCGTTGGCAGAGAGCTTTACTTCTGTTCGGCTGGTCGAAACTGGCAGAACAAGGAGTCCGGGGCTCGCATTAGAACGGTGGATCTAGTAACGCTCGATGACAAAAGACAGTGAGCTCGAGCCTCAGGCCCTACAAATCTGGGGTTGGGAATGACTAACAGACGAGGGCTAGCAAGCCAGAAATGGCCATTTCGATCTCCCACGTCTTTGCGCATACTACTCCTTCCACATGTTCAATATGTTTGGAAGGCTATTGCGGGACGAGAAGCTTATATTTCGTTCTAATAATTGTCTGAGACGACCTTTTGACACCTGCATCGGAGAACTAACATCATAGGTCAATCTTTCAAGAAGTGCCTTATGTCGGGGCTTTTGATAAACGTTAGTAACAGGACCCATCTATTGGACCATCGAGTGACAACGCTGAAATGTGTAGTGAATTCACCCACAAAGGACACCAGAAACTTCAGTAAACTCTACCGCCACCAAAATCACACAGTAATTTTATGAGAAAGAAGTTCCTTGATATACAGATAATGAATTGCCTATGATGGCGTCAGCCATTTATATTCCACTTTGTTAATCACTGCTAGGCCTCTCGACATATCACTTTATAAAATGTTTATTCGTGTGAGGGTCTTATCCTCAAAGTCCAGCGAAAACCTCTTTCTTTTAGTCAATACTAGATAGTCTTTACTTTCTGATTTCATCAGAAATTAACTGCTAACGTGGAGCAAATCAATTTGAACTAAGGTCTTTATACGCAAACCGAAATTTTATGCATGACTACTTGCACCGATTTCCATCAGCCACAGATAGTTGCCGATAGAAGCGAAGGGACGAGTTCCAGGAAGCATTCGTGAAGAAGGAGGCACAATAGCTAGGACAAAAGCTTTGTTCGCCCGACGTCTCGGATTCCTGCTCGAAACCATCATCATAGACAACAGTAGATACGGACAGTTTATGCACAGGGGGCTGTAGTATTTAAAGGATGCAGTCGCCATGCAACCGCATACTTACGAATATTCACGGCTTCGCCGCCCTTCATCAGGGATCGTTGCACTTGGTGTGATGATTGTTCGATGGCCGACGTTCGTGTCATTAATCGTTGCAATGTAATCACGGGTGGTGGATGTTGGTGCGATGATTACCCGACCATCTGACCCATCGACCTTGACCTTAGGAAAAGTGTTCGCCTCGGCGCTCCCCGCGTGGTTAATTACTCGCCTAGGCAAAGTCTCAGCACCGAATATGGAAGGGAAGGTCATTGCACTTATTAACAGATTGAGGGCCAGTGAACCTTGACTCAAGCAGCGACTGCATCCTATAAATACTGCAATCCCCTGTGACTGAAATAACCATATCTGCTGTTGCCCCTGGTGACGGGTTCGAGCGGAAATCAGAAACGTCAGGCGAATAAAGTTCTTGTTCCAGCCATCGTGTTTCCTTCCTCACTGGTTGCCATCCTTCGTCCTTCCTCGAGGATGTTTACCCGAGTAAAAACACCTTTCGGAACGATGCGCCTATGCTGCTTTAGTTACTCAGCCGTGTCCGTCGACAAGCTCTACGAACTTCTAGTGGTTGAATTTACGTACTCAACACAACCATCCCGATCAGCTAATTTACCGAGTAGTCTTCACACCAGCATCCAATGTGGATGACAAAATTTCGGCAATTAAAGACTCAGACGCGGAATGACAAGCCATCATCGCATCATTTGCAACCCCCAGCGGCGATTGCGAGAGCTGTTAATTAAAGTACGCATATGGAGCCCCGGCAGATAGACCCTATAAATACTGCACTCTCTGTGTCTCCAGTATCCTTGTCTGCGACTGTCTCTGATGATGAGTTGGAATGAGAATCCGAATCGTCAGGCCAGTAAATGTCTTTTCCCACTGATCGCATCTTCGTCTTCTAAACATCCTAATTTCTACATTTCCGTTTTCTTTAGAAAAATTGCTATTTTAAGCAAACGTAATGCTACCTTCAGTCGTAATTTTTGTGTTTTAATGTAACTCCAGGCTGTTATCCGCTAATACCAGCCTCTGGTTTATGAATTTAGGCAGGCTTCCGGTGCTTAGAGAATTTCCGTAAATGTATGCAAATTTCAAAGGGCACACACGCACTGCGTATGATAATTAATAATGGTTAATTGTGCCGCTAATAATAAAAGCGACAATAGAACTACGCCCACTATTTAATTACTTCTTTGCAATTTCCGAGAGCGGTGGACAAACCGGTATGTACAATATTGTCTAAACTTCATGACACGGTCCGCATTTGACTGCAACGTTTTCTGGATTAGAGCCGCGTCATTGCCTGCAACTGCATGAAGCATCGGTGGCCTCATGAAGGAGCTACATTCTGGAACGCCAGAGACAAGCCTGGCTGCTCTAGTTTTCTTCATTATATTAGGCTGGCCGGCCCTAACCTAACACATCGTGCTGAAAGTCGTTAGGTCTGTAAGGTCGATCACAGACAAGTTAACTTGTCTCTCCTCCAGACTGATCGCTGCTCCCTGACACGCCCATACCGATAGCTCTTACCTACGCGAAGTCGGAGATCCCCCAATTGATGTCTGTTGTTGGTGCGTGTGGCGGCCAGCGCGCGCGTGGCACGCGAAGACGAGTTTTTTGTCCTCTCGCTTACCGTGCTCGCGTCCCCCACCAGTCGTCGTCTTGCCATTACGGCATAACGGACGAGTGAGGCTGGTGTTGAGTTAGGTTTCAGCATGGTATCTCATTTCACGGGACATTGATCGACGGCGACAACGATGGCAAAGTGCTGAGCAATGAGTTGTTTGGAGACTTCAGAGTCGTTAGTAAACACAGCGTGTGTGTGATATCTTCCAGGTTGCAGCCCTGGAATTGAAGGAGGAAAGCCGTTGACCTGATCCTTGTCCGGAAACACACGACAGCTACAAATGATCACCATGTTCAGGCAATACATTGTCTCCAAGACCCTGGCTTTACTTGGGTTAAGAACGAAAATTTGGTGGGACGAAGGGACGATCTAACGTTTGCCAACAGACTGTGTGTCCCAAAACAACTCCTAGAGGTCATAGAAAGTAAAAAATGTGATAAACAACAACAGAGCCAAACCGACACAAATAAAAGTGAAGACCGAGGCAGGTGCTTTCTACGGCCTACTCAAGCCAGCCAATCATACTTCAGGTCTGGATCTGCTACAAGGACTACATACACGCTCAGTCATATCGAGCAGTTTGCCTGCAGATGAGCTCAACGCACCGGCGAGCAGACGTTCAGGAGTGCTTCGTCACCTGCCGGGGCAGATGGAACATTCAGTCACAAATAAAACTGTTTCGCTTTTTTTTTCGGAGCAAACAAAAACTCGGTGAGCTAGCGGATACCACGAACAGGCGACCACCTCCTGGGTCTTTAAACAAGTAGACTAGCAATAAGAGCCTGAAAGCGGTAAAGAGGGCAGAAAGACTGCACTTTCGGATTTATTCCGTTTTCTTTAAGGTAGCCGTTCACCTGGTCAACTCCCGTTGTCGAAACCACTCACATAGCGCGTATGGTCCACAGATGACCACAGTTTCACCCATTCCACCCAATGAAGCATTCCTTGGTAGGTTCAACTGGGCATAAAAAGACCAGATCAGGATAAGGCATGCATTATTTGGGATTTGAATCCCAACAAATGTCACGCATGGTGGCGCGCCTAGGCGCGGGCTCGCGCCGCACGGGTCACTTGCACCCAATCCCTGCATCCGATAGCTGGTCGGCTCAAACAGTAGCCTGGTGCCTATGAAAAGGAAAAGAGAGTGTGGTCGCCTCTGGGGAATTCTTTCCCGTGGCACTAAGCACATATTTCCAAATGTAAACAATCTGGCACGCTTGAATTTGTCACGGTGGGCTAAAAGCCGTGGCTTGGAAGGCTGCCGCCCAGTTCCCGCATCAGATGGCTGGCTGTCTCAGACAGTGGACTGATGCCCGGAATCGGACGCGAATCAGGCGTGTTTGGATCGCGTAGACGGCTTGTTTAAATGCGTCAGTCACTGTGCTCGACCCCGCCTTCGGTCTTCTTGATACCGGGTCCAGGTGGGGAGAACAGAGTGCTATAGGCGCTGTGCAAGTCTACCATCATTATAAACTTATTCCGGCGCAACTTACCGTCCCTGCACTTATCATGCCGGGGGGTACATGATAGACATCGCTGTTCGCCACATCTGAACCTTCATATTCAAATATGGGAATAGTTACAGGAGGCGACCGGAAATTCAAAAATAAATACAGCAGTCGTGCAAAGCGCGACGAGGGTGGGTTCCAAAACATTTTCAGATAAAAAAAATTGAAAGGCGGTATCATCCGATTTTGACGATCAAACGGGTAGAAAACAAGAGTTGGGGCTCATCGGCAAGCCCTAACGTCTCCTACAAGGTTTCATGGAGAGGCTCGGATTTTCACTACTTACCTGTGAAATACCCAATGGGCGAGAAAACTACTTTGGGGCATTTCAAGTTATAAAAATAACCTGGCAAGTTTATGTATATAGGAGCTAGATCGGCAATGTCAGTATTCTACCACTTCAGGATTTGAAAAGTCAAATTGGCGAACACGTGTTTTCAGTAACTCTTCATCAGGCCAAAACGGTTACAATGAAGTTTAAGTTATGCGAATTACATGACTTATAAATGATTCGAGGACAATTAACATCGATCGTTCCCACGCCACTCG
>CACRXP010000576.1:67720-91071 GCA_902702965.1 Spirometra erinaceieuropaei
TCGTTCTTACGGAACTCACTCATTCCGTTGTGCCCTAAGGGCTCTCTCTCGAGCCCAACCAGCAGCCGCACAGCGGCGCATGATATAGGCAGAATGGTATTACCAACAAAGGCAAAGGAGACTGGAATGGGCAGTTCTGGCTTATTAGCCGTCGTCAGCCAGTCATACCCATAGTCTCCCAGGCTGACCAATCGGGGGTTGATACTCGGTAGCATGGAATCGGAAGAGTAAGTTCCAGGAAGCGGCTAATAAATAGACATGATCACTGGAGCAAGAAGCTTATTCGCTGAACGTTTCGGATTCTCACTCGAATAAATCTGTAGAGGCAGCATCAGAAAAGGGTGGTGGATACACAAAGGATGCATATTCATATGATGCAGTTGTCATGCCGCCAAATATCTACCATAAGTAGAAGCTTTAGTATCCATCGAAGATGGTCGTACCGGCTGCGATAATGGTTTGGTAGTTCACTCTCGAGTCGTTGATTGCCTAATTTTTAGCCCTCGTGTTGGTTCTACGTGCGATAATGATTCTACAACTTGGCTCACTGACGCTGGCATTGGACGCGGTGTTCGCCCACGCACCCGTCGCGTGGCTGATTATTATGCTCAGGCAGTTGCGGCACCGAATATAGAGGGCGGAGGTCATTCCGCTTATTAATGGAGTTGGGCCTGGAAAACGATGACTGAGACAACTCGCGACTCACGTGGTTGTCATCTCTCACAAGAATTGCGACTTCATCGAGCCCAGAGGTTCGACCGAGTTCCTCATCTGGAGCTGTCTCTGATTGCAGGTCCGAGTAAGAGACCCAGACGAAAAAACGTATTGTACCAGCGATCGCATCTCCTTCTTCTCAGCGCTTATTTGCCACTGAATTCTGTATGAAGGGATTTTGACTGTTATCCCTGATCAGGAAGATCACCATACCGTCAATAGAGCTTTATTCAACCTACAACAGACAAAGCGGAATATGCACAAAACCAAGCCGTGCGGGCAAATTAAAGCACGGCACGCGTTAACCGGGAAGCTGAGAGTCCGTGTATCCCATTAAAAAGGACATACGTACATTTTTGTCTACTACAATGCGTGACCGATCTCATGAATTGTTGGTCGAAATTCTGAAATACGTTTACCGTTAGGAAGGATTACCTAAGTGGGGTTGTAATACTGGGTAGCTTGCGACACAATCTTATGGTATTTAGGACTCGCCAGGATGTCAACTATTGAATGCACATCTTTTCGACCTTCTGCAGAAACCACACTCAGTAAAAAATTACTACTTAAGTGACATGAATTTTCACACTGATTTTCGGTGGTTCTATAAATTCAAGTATATTTTATAGTAAACATGAACAAAACATGCTTTCTTTTACAAGTTTGGAAGAAAATCAAATTTTCTTTAAATTTTATGCCTTAAGAAGGGTTATCTTCCAGTTTCAAAAATTTTCTAGTCATAAGATTTTTTAAGACCGTGGGATGTCCGTATATACAGTATCGCACATGTCCGTTTACCAATTCTCCTCATCAAAGGTACAGCATAGTCCGCATCCATTGCAAAATTTTATGGACTCTATATGGGATCTTCCTATAGGCATGGAGAAATATACGACTTTTCTTATGTGAAAAGTCTGCACCTTGCAGGGTGAAATCACTAAGCGCTAATGCAACGGCTGATCTGACCCAAAATTATTCGGGAATTCGAAAACTTTTTCAAGAGCTAAATATACATTTTCTTAGGGTATAAAATATAAAAAAATGTGATTCTCTACCAAAAATGTAAAAGAAAGCATGTTTTTCAGATGTTTTCTAAAAAAATCTATTTGAATTTATAAGATCACCGATAATCAGTGCGAAAAATGCATGCTACTTAAACAGTCATCTGTTACTGAGTGTGGTTTCTGCAGAAGGTCGAAAAGATGTGCATTCAATAGCTGACATCCTGGAAAGTCCTAAATACTAGAGAATTATGTCGTATGCCAATCAATATTACAACCCACCTAGATAATCTTTCCTAATGGCAAACGCATTTCAGAATTTCGACCAACAATTCATGAGATCGTTCACGCACTGTACATGGAGGTATAGTAGCATGTTTAGGCGTAGGTTCATGCCGCGTTAGCCACCTGCATTCAATCCCAGCTCCAGATGGCTTATCGACTCATAGAGTGGGCTGGTGTCTGTGAAGGAAAGATAGGGAATAAGACTGACGGTCTCGGCAAATATTCGTTCTAGATACAAATATCCAAATCCTACATATGCGAGATAACGCTTACTCGCGTAGAGGACACTCCAAAAAGACCAGTGAAAATTTTGGTATTTTCAGATGAGTCACGATCGAGGGTTCGTTATAATTGACCACACCATGAGGTTAATTTTTTGATATTGGTGGTCAACAACGGCAGATGGGTAAATGGGGGCCAGTCGGGCCTGCAGTTAGGGTATATCAGGTTACTGAGGAGTCCGAGACTGGGCTTCCAATAAGTCACGTTAAGTGTCAACAGTACTCCTCGCCACTCGAAGTCCTCAGACCGGAGTTTTCAGGCCAGAAATAACGTCCTTATTCCGTCACAGATATAGTGTGGGTGTGTGAACGTCGACCCGACATGACCTTGAGTACCCTCCATCACCTACCACCAAACCACATTGAAATTATAAGTCACTACGCGGTTTCCGAACTCTACTAAGTCTAAACATTACTTTGCGATCACAACTGCGATATTCACTCTGTCAGCTACACAAAGCACTTCGTATAGAATCTGCTCTGATACTGTCATGCAGTGCTTATTTAATTGACGGTCCACAAGCAAAGAATAAATGGCAAGAGTTAAGTATATGCGGGGGGTAAGAAAACGCCAATCGGTGTTTAACAAATTCATCAGCGTTTTGACACTCCTGCTTTGCTGGCAGACGTATGCATTCGATATAACAATATTTCGAGTACTTTATTTATACTACCCGACTGATTAAGTATCATCTGACTGGATAAAACGGTTCCCGTGGTGAGTATTTTGGAGGACGGGAAGTCAAACCGCAATGGTTCCATTCAAATGTGACCTTTATGGTGTCTTCGCGCATGATGGCTCCAATTTGCTCTTGTTCCATTGATGCAGGACCAGGTCGTATGTGGCAAGCGCAAACGGGCTGCCCGGCTCTGTCAGTCACTGGGCACGCGCCTACCTCCAATCGTTTCGACTTGGTGTCTCGCTACCAGAGCAAGGTGGGTGAAGGAGGAGGAGGGTGCAGAGGATGCTGAGCAAGTCTGCCTAAATACGCGCAAGTCACAGTTGCTGGGTGCACCTCGTGGAGCATCAGTGGCCATCGTTGCTTGCGACTGCCCAACTTACAATTACAGTAGATGTGCTAACTCATGAAATGTCAACCAAAATTTCGAAATGCGTTTTCGTTTCGAAAAGATAAATTAAGTAGTGTTGTAAAACTAATCATGATGCAGCATAACTCTTTAATTATCCAGTTACCTCAGGGTGTCGGCTTTCGAAAGAACTTATTGCCGGCTGCATGCAAGATCTATACTCTGCAAAAAATGACTGCTTAAGTAGTATGCAATTTTCTCATTGATTTTCGGTGCCCTTGAAAATTCAATTGTATCTCATGGAAAACATGCATAAAAATATTCATTCTTTTACTTATTCGGTAGAAAATCACGTCTTCTTCCAATTTCATACTCAAAAGAAGAGTATAATTCGGTTTTAAAAAAGTTTATAATCGTAAGATTTTTTAATACCGTTAAATGGCCGTTCATGAAACGTCATGTATCTGCATTTACGAATGTGGCTTGTAAAGTTAACAATATTGCCAAATCCACTGCATAATTTTAGGAAACTCATATGGTCTCCTCTAACACCGTAGAGAAATGCATGGTTTTCCGTACACGGAAAATATACAGCTTGTAGTTTTGAAACCCTGAATGCAAGTGTAACAGCAGGTCGGGTTCAAAATTATTCGGGAATTAGAATAGTTTTTTTAAACCGAATTTTACTCTTCTTTTGAGAGTTAACTTGGAAGAAGACGTGATTTTCTAACGAATAAGTAAAAGAATTAATATTTTTATGCATGTTTTCCATGAAATATAATTGAATTTTCAAGGGCACCGAAAATCAATGAGAAAATTGCATACTACTTAAGTGGTCATTTTTTGCAGAGTATAGATCATGTATGCAACCAACAATAAGTTTTTTCGAAAGCCGACACCCTGAGGTAACTGCGTCATTATAGATTTATGCTGCATCATGATTAGTTTTACAACACTACTTAATTAATCTTTTCGAAAGGAGAACGCAATTCGAAATTTTGGTTGACATTGCATGAGTTAGCAAATCTACTGTAATGATGGTTTTCGCGAAACTCAGCTGTTCGCAACTTTGAAATCCGCCTGATCCCTCTAAATTGGCCAATGCGAATGAGGGCGGGGATTCCCCAGAAGAAGAAATAATCTTGTTGTTACGTGGCAATTCACGGTCTTTCGCTCTTCTATCACCCGTATACTTTGTTCTGTGGATTGCAGGAGCATTCTCCCGATAGGTCACAAAATGGGGAACCCAAGAAGGTTGCCAGCCTACTTCGGCAATAAATGGAGGACGTCAGGTAAGCTTTTGGACAGGCCGCAGAGTGACACAAGACTGCTAGGAGTCTCCCTTGGCAGCACTCACTGCCCAGACGCAGTCCTGTTACGCAAAGCGAGTCCTGTTTGGACAAGGAAATTTTTTCAAGCCCATTAGCTGCCGCGACTCAATCTCAGTTGAACAAAATCCCTCTATGTTGTCGCCGTCCTGTAAAAAAAGACTCCTAATTTTCATATCCTCCTTAGACCACTGATAAGAAAAACAATATATAATCAATCGATAGACTTCCCTAGTAGTGGGCTATTGTTTTGAGAGAGGGAGAGGGAGGGAGGAGGTAGAAGACGACGCTTTTTTCAGTTCAGTTCAACTTATTGAGAGAAATAGGTGTAAGCCTTTGAATACGCTATTTGCAACGTAAAAATGTGTGGTGTACAGAAAACGTTCCTGGGCTGGAATATTTCAAACGAGCCCTTAATGGTAAGACAAAACTAGGATCGAGTTACAGGGGGTGAGCTCGACCTCTCACCGCTCTTGGTTACTTCGGAATATGAAATGGTCAAGGTTCTTTTAAAGCTTTGCATAGATGGCGACATCACAACATCTGCTGGAAGGGCATTTCATGGTTTGACCACTCGAACGGAGAAGGAGAACTTCCGCACAGCCAGCCTTGCCTGCTGAGTGCTCATTTTAAACTAGTGACCTCGGAGGTTGGTCGTAGTAGCAAATTCAAAAAAGTCCTCGAAGGCCAGGCTGCAATCCAACCCCCTTACAATGTGAAATGTTTGCAAGAGCTCCCCACGAAGTTGCCTGTAACTCAAAGGGAAGAGGTTCAGATTTACTAGGCGGATTGCATGAAGAAACGAGCTTGGACTCATACCCATCTTTGTTGCTCTCCTCTGAACACTTTCGAGGCAGTTTTGATCCTCAACCGCCCACGGCCTCTAGGCTTTTCTGCCGTACTCCAAGTGCGGTCAGACGAATGTTCTAAAATTTTTGAAGAAAGCGTCTTCGTCAAAGTCCACAAACGCACGCTTGATGGCGTACAGTGCGGACATTTCATTCTTTGCTACTCGCGAACAATGAGCGAATGGTTTTAGGGAACTCTTCGTCAGCACACCGAGATCCTTTTGGGCTTCGGCATCTCGTAATGCTGTACAGCCCAGAAAGTAGTCTATTGTGCTGGTGGATCCAGCCAGGTTGCCTAGGCCAAGTATGCTACATTAACCAACGTTGAACCTCAGGAGCCAACGGTTTGACCATTCTTCCAACAGATTTAGGTTCAACTGCAGTCTGTCTTCGTCGACAGGGCCTCGAATTACACCCCATATCTTCATGTCGTCGGTAAACATAGCTGCTTCGCAGCCTAAAACTCTAGCGACATCGTCCACGAATATGAGGAACAACGTGAGCCCCAGTACTGAACTCTGGGAGACACCACTCTCGACCGTAGCAGGATCTGATTTACCTTGACCGATGCACACAACCAAGTGTTGACCCACGAGGGAGTTTTCGATCCATTTAGGGAAGTTGCCACGGATCCCTATTGTTTTAGTTCGTGTAATTGCCTCTGATGTGGCACAGTGTCGAACGCCTTCTGGAAGTCAATAAAGGCTATGTGGACCGCGTGCCTGTCGTCCAAAGCTCGGGTCCAGCTCTGGAGAGATTGCAGCAAGTTTGTTGTGCGGGATCTTCCTTCCCCGAACCCATATTGGCATTTCGATAGCAGGCCGTAAACTTCCAGGAAATGCATCAGTTCGGTCTTTATGATCCACCCCATAACTGCCAAGCTGATGGGCCTGTAATTTGGAAAGTATCATGCACAATTTTCTGCTAAAAGTGTTTCATTCACTGTAACCAGAAGACAACTCAATAAATTGCGAAAGTGTCAAAGGACTTACCTAAAAAACGAAAATCTGTTGTCGAGCAGTTCAAGTCTCAGTCTTTGTGCTTCTCTCTCTTCAAACATAAGGTAGCGCGCAAGAAGCGGCAATACGGAACGTTGATATGCCAGATCATGTTCACGGGCATTGGATCTTTTGAGTGCCAGACCATCCAATACAACTAACTTTCGTTTGCCTCTTAGCCCTAGTTAATTACTGGTCAGACGGACGAAATATGTCAGGCATGGATATCCGGGTAGGGGGGGGGGAGGAGTGATAAGCCTTCTCTTAGACATTTTTGGGGAAAAGATAAGCAGTTAACATAAGTGAGAGAATGGAAGCTTGGTTTAAATACGCCTCTTTGTACAGCATGCGGTCTTCATTCTCTCGTTTATTCCCATAAAACAAGTGTGAGGAGAGGCTCAAGAGAGCGTGGCGACTAGTATTCTGGTCCAAAACCAGGACAGAGTGAGTGCTTTCTATTTTGTCCGCAGTTCTCACCTTAGTCTCCTCATGCAGTCATAGAGCGACAAATGATAAATAATGGAACAATTGCCTTCCCGGTCTGTAATTGGGACATGGTTAGTTCGCGAAGTCAAATAAACCAGAAATGCAGTCCTATAATCAGGCCAGCTTGCTGTCGGTCCCTAACACATAATTTGGAATATTCCGGGTCGTGAAGATCGTCAGACCGTAGCTCGACAACCGGACCCGTGATCTGAATGGCTAACCAAAGGCAGTTTAGAAATTTAGGTCATCTCAGACGAAGACTGGGCCATGCCTTCAGCAGCTAACGATCTGTTGATTATGATAGACGGACGCTCACCGATCGCGTTAAGGGATTTACTAGTCCCGTTGTGCCTAGGGGCTCTCTCTCGAGCCCTGTAATCACCCACACAGTGGCGCGTAGTGCAGGCAGAACAGCATTACCGACGAGCACAAAGGAGGCTGGAATGTCCATTTTTGGTTTGTTAGCTATCATCAGCCAGCCATATCCAACCCCGAGGTATACAACCACTGGGACTCGAACTGGCGGCCTGTTGGTTAGAAGGCCAATGCCCTTATCACTGCGCCACGAACTGTTTGTCCTGTCATTTGCGATCGGATGTATAAACAATGGGACGCGCATCGATAAGGGTTGCAAAGCTCACTGCTCACGAATTCAGACCTCGGGGCTTGGTATGGCCGGCCGATGACGCCCAAAGAGCCAGAAGGGGTAATTCCGGCCTCCATTGTCCTTAATGCTACTCGGTCTGTTGAGTACTTGGGGAAATCTGGAGTATCTGATGGTTATAAACAATTTTATTTCAAAGGACCAAGGACGTAAAACACTTGACTCAGAACTTGAATTCGTATAAGGGAGCCTTCCCCACTGAGCCCAGGAGGCGTGTTTGAAGTTGTTTGAGTAACGGGCACCGCCTGTGCGCACCTCGTGAGGGAGAGTTAGTTTCCAAACCTATGACTGTTTTGATCTGGCAAACAGAAGACAGAGGTGTACGTTCAAAGACTTGTCAGGCCCTTGGTTTCCGAGGAGTCTTCTGTTTCCATAGCGACACCTCGGAATGTCAACCACTGCAGAGTACTGGAATACTTAAGGTAGCTTGAGGTGTCTGTTGAGTAAAACGTAATTATTATTACAAAAGCTATAGGAACATACGGTTTGGACATCCAGAAAACAGGTATCTCCAGAACGAAATAGAACAGCAGACCACCTGAAATGCTGGGCTTGAACCTGTTGACACCATGGGCTTCCTACTGGCAGTCTTTTGTAGCGGTAATCGGCTCGGATCCTAGGGTGATGGCCCTGTAAACCTGGGGTCGATGTACGGTACGGCTTCACGAAGAGTAAGAGGCAGTTGATTACTCGTCTGAAGCCTATTTATTGCCTTTCAGCTAAAGGCGTTCTTATCAATACACATAGTTTATCACCCCTAATCCCCCACGCATTTATTGTGATGCCGAGATACGGTCGATAGAGTAATGAGGCTGTAGTTAAAGGTCCTTGCAGCAGGTGTTCGCAAGAGAGGGTCCAGCACTTTATCTTGTTTCAAGGATAGATACACAGTTATTCTGGTCCCCCTGTATATCCTGAAGGCATCCGGGAGCAGAGAGCTGTAAATACTGGCAGGGGAAGTTAAACGGACAACACTTCAAGGTCTGCGAAATCTCATCAAGGCAGATGTTTACTCAGTGAGCGATCAGCCTATACGTTTGCGGGGAGGACTGACAGACAATAATTTTACAGCCATTAAGTTTGGGACTTTGGGCAAGCAAAAAGCACACGATAGTTCGACAGTAGTTGCCGACGATTTTCACCGTGTGCTTCACAGCCAGATGAAGTAGGCACGGTGACTTGCGCGTGATTTGGTTTCCAGTGAGTGTAGACTTGCGCAGCATCTACCGCACTCTTTCCCCCACCTGGACCCTCTGTCGAGACACAGTCAAGAAGACCAAAGGCGGAGGAGGACACAGGTGAATTCACACACAGTAGCAGTGCCCGCATAGGCGCTAACATCAACGTGAAAACATACACTGAGTCTGGCAACGGCAGCAACCCAAAACGCATGCACATGTACACGCACAGAAGGGCTAATGCCACCAGTTTACCGCCCCGCATCCTTCCAGGACGGCGTTAGCAACAGTGAAATACACACACACACACACGACGACAGTTCGAACATCGATTTCGATGATGCCCACCGTGTGCCCCACAGACTGCATTGTAGGAGCAGGGACGGTGAGTTACGTAGGGGTTTATAGTGCCAGTAGACTTGCGTAGCATCTATCTACACTCTCTCCTGCTCCCCCGCCTGAGCCCGGTGTGAAGACCAAGTCAAGAAGACCGGAGACGGGGGAGGCCGCAGGTGGATGGCTTGGACGGATCTGCACCTTGGCGCTCCACTCCGCGCCCCCTGGTCCACACACAAATGACTAGGATTTTGACCACAAAACAATAGGGTGCTGGCAGTGGTCCAGTTGTGCGACGAATGCCGACAACAGGGTCCGCCAGCGCACCCCGCAAATGTTGGCATTTGTTATTGCGCACAGATAACGCCTGCCAGAGTCCGATGTGGCCCCCGTGTTGGTCCAGCGCATCTAACACGAGGCCCGTTTTGAGGGCACACACACACACTCTGTGCAGGAGGTATCTTTAGCCAAATTATCATTCTCCCGTCCCTGTATATTTTCAACTTGTCTGATTATGCTCGCAAACTTGGGCAACAGAACTTCCCCGTTTTCGGTCTTGCTCTTTTTCCAGTTGTGTCCTTAAATGAATTAGATCTAATTATTTCATGAAATCAAAAAATGATGAAACGTCGTTTGATGGGGTTAGTTGTGAGTTCTCCGAAAGGACTACTAGTGGGACGCCTGTATTCTGTCCCGCAATCAGGATAGCTTGACGAATGCCGCTTTAAAATGACTTTGAATGTTGCCGATTGTAGTTGATGTACTTGGTGCCCTTGCTCTAACCAATACAACGTCCAGCTCAATGATTACTTGAACTCTAATGCAAGTTAAAGGTCCCGAGTCTTGGATTATGGCAAATCTAGGGTCAAATATTCTCATGTACTTAACATTTTCACCTTTTTTTTTTTATCGACATCGTTTTTCAATCCTCAAAAAGAAGAAAAGGGAGCAGCTGACAAAAGTGCAACAGGCCAGACGCAGACGGTTGTTTCATGATCGTTACCGATCATCAGTACATCATGGGCCTTAAGCAGTGAGATAGATAAGCATGTCATGTAGGCGTGCGACTCTCACTGTTATGGTTTGGACCTCACTCGATCCCATTCTGTCTGCCCGCCAGCTTGCACTCTTAGCGAGCTGCTCATGTATTATATGTGGTATGTGTCCTATGACACAGCGTTCGCTGTCGCCAGTAGCAAGCTGGCGGGCGGACAGAATGAGATTGAGTGAGATCCTAACCACAACACCGAGGGTCACACGCTTACTTGACGAAGAAGATTATCCATCTGGGGTTCTTATAGGCTCAGAATCCGGAAGCAAACAGTGTAGTCGTCTCCATAACCGACGACACGATAACCTGACGTCATTGAACGCTAATCTCATGCTAACCAAGACAGTGCCCCTCCCTGACGCCTCCTCCACTATGGTAGATCGCGTTATTTTGATAAGGAAATCTACCATACCAAGGACAATTCTCTTTCTTCTAGCGGTCGGGGAAGTCTAGCCGACAATGTCTACGCCCATCCTTTCACTGAAGTGGCCTGTCTTATTCTGTTGGAGGGGCATCTCTGAAAGCGGCCTGGAGATTTGAAACACAACAAAAGTCACATGACCGGACAGTGTTTTGAGCTTCCCGTTTTTGATTTGGCTAATTCCACTGAGGGGAAAAGAAGTCACTCAATCTTGTTTATGTCCACGCGACCTAAATTGGTGTGCATTCGTGCCACTACCTCGACTACAATCAAGAGTGGTCGGACAGCTCTTTTGTTCCCGTCCCGGTATAAAAAAAATGTCCGGCTCTATGAATGCTTTGCTCTACCTTATGAAAGCATCTGCTTGGAATGGCAAGTGGGAGTATCGCCGAGCACCCTGGCCTCACTGCAAGAGGGAGGACTTCGGTTTTGCCATTGGGCACGAGTGGTCGGAGAACTCCGTACAACCTATTGTTGACGTTGGTAAAGAAAACCGGAATGCCTATTTCTGGCTTACTGTAAAAAGGAATATCAGAGTGTGGTTTTGACCGGTCAGTTTCCTGGCGGCTACCGGAGCCGTCAGCGATCGCTTATTTCTGCAAACTGCCCTTATTTGATTTGGTTGTCGAGGGAGGATTTTTATTTGTAGCATCGATGTACAGCATTTGTTTTCATCACAATCCCCTAAGTGAAGGCGGTGTTATTTGAAGGAAGGGATTGGCCGATCGAGGTCTCTAGCAGTCCGTACGGTTTACCGCTCTCCAATGACTGTCTGCATTAATAATGAATAGACTACGGCTGTTAGGGTTTAATTATACCGCAAAAAATAGACTTCTTCCTTTAAGGGGGCTTAGTATCTGGTTCAATCAACTTGAGTGTGAAAAACTTCACTGGTATCTGTATATTCTGGTGTATTCTCTTATTTTTACGATTTCTGGACCACATGCTCTGCATTTATTTGAAGGATCTTCGGATAATTCAGAATATTTCTATTAGGATGCTCCGTAGTGCCTACCAGATGTGGCAGTATATAAGGGCCACATAAAATACCATTTGGGTCGTATTAACAGACACATGGACGGTAGGTAACACAGACATATGCAATGGTAGAGGGACGCTCAATGATCATTTCTACGGAATTTACTCGTCCCATTGTGCCTCACCGGCTCTCCCTCGAGCCCCACCAGCAGCCGATCAGCGACGCCTTATATAGGCAGTGGTTAGAGGCGTTGGACTTCTAACTAACAGGTCGTGGGATCGAGCTTCAGGTGTTCCAAACTTCAGGGTTGAGTATGACTGGCTGACGACGGCTAATAAGGCAGAAATGGCCATTCCAGTCTCCCTTGTCTTTGTCGGTAATACCATTGTACAAACATGCAGACAGCTCATGATAAAAAGCCTTAATATTTCATTTTTTCGACTTTGGAATTCGAAGACAAGGTTTCCGTTAAAATATACGCAAAAATGGGCAGGGCGTTGGGTCAAATTCCAGGAGAATAAGGGTACGGTTAAGGTTAAGGTTTTGGGCTAGGACCAGTGTTAGTAGTTGGCTTAGGACGTGGACATATGTTGCCGTCCTGGAATTTAGCACTGGGTCACCTGTGTTACCAATGTTCCGTATTCCCGTGTTTTAACAGAAAGTTCTCATGTATTCCTTCCATAGTCAAAGTTTGAACTTAAGCTGATAGCGAGAATAGATCCGAAATGAGACGCTACTCAAACAGTGACGGTTGTTCTGTCAAAAACCAGCCAGACGAAATTACTGAATGATTGTTTACGGTGTTCTCAGCCCCCCTTGAGTAATAATTCCCATTGACGATCCTGCGAATTTTTCCTGTCAGTTTTTCAAGAGTTCCGGCGTAAACTGAAATTTCGGAGGCAAAATATGTCGACAGAAAAGTTATTAAACTGGTGAGAGTTTTCTTATGTTCAGGGTGTCGAATGACGCGGCCCAAATCCCAGGATCCAAGAGTTCGCGACTGATTTATAACTAAAACCAAGGTGAACCAACGATGGGCGTATTGGAGAACGGGGAGTGCAGCGTGTGTATTTTACTCTCAGTCAAAACTTATAAATGGAATAAAAAACCTTTTTTCTTTTCCTTTCTTTCTCTCTCTCTCTGTGAGCGTGTGTATGTGTGTGTGTATTTCGCGTTTGTATTCATTTCCCGCTAGTTTGAAAGCAGCGATCTCCTCACTACACCCACTTCCATGTCAGTCAGGTCTCAGCGGCCACTCCACAAAAGTATGATAAATCGTCGTGTCTCGCGGGTGGGAGTGAGCGCTTTGTCATTAGTGAGTACACCCGTAATTCTTAGATTTCGTATATTTATGGGTCACCTCACCAAAAGCCACGCGGAAAGACATGGAATATGGACGCATCGTTTATTCCCAGGCTGCCCCGATTGCTGCAACGATGTGCTTCAAAGAGCTCGTCAAGCATGATTTAAAGGAGAACACAGTTGGGCGATAATCAAAGGACCGTACTGCAATAAATTAATCACACATCTATGGAGTTGGTGACGACTCTTCCTCACTGAGGATGCAAAAGGCGAGACGGTGAAGGGCCGTCTGTGGATTCTGTACGGTCAGTGAGCGATCTCATCAAATGTTAATCGAACTTCTGAAATGAGCTTTCGATTAGGAAGAATTATCTAAGTGGGGCTGCAACAGTGATTATTTTGCGATATGCACCCATGATATCCTAAACACGCCAGGATGTTTCCTTTTGAGGGCATTTCTTTTCGGCCGCCTGAAAAAACCGCACCCGATAAAAAATGAGTACTTAAGTAGTATGGATTCGTCCTGTTGATTTTCGATGTCTTTTTAAATCCAAATATATTTTCATGGAAAAACTCAATAAAGATATCATTTCTTATTTTCGTTTGCCAGAAAATCACTTCTTCTTTACATTTTCTTCTCGAATAAAAGGCACCTTTAGTTTTAAGGAAGTTTTTTTCCCATTCCGACTAATTTCGGGCTTGACCTGCCGTTGCACTTGCTTCAAAGGTTCTTATTCTACATGTCGGGCATCTTCCGCGTAAGGTGAAACATATGTGTCCTTGATACATTAAGAAGACGTCATATAGGGCTTATACAATTTTGCAACTGGCGTAGTCTGTGTTGTATACTTAAAGTGGAACGCTATTTAACAGACAGGTACGCTGCTGTTTGAATCGGTATTTCACAGTCTTAAAAAATCCCCTAATTACAAACTTTTAAATACTGAAAGATACCCCTTTTCAGAAGCAGAACCACGTATCCCAGTTTGATTGAACTATTCTGGGATTTTGCTATACGATAATAATTATCACAACCCCGCTTTGGTAATCCTTCTTTATCAAAAAGGCATTTAAGAGTTCCAGTTAACATTTTATGAGATCGGTGGCTGACTGAGCTGAGTCCCAAGGACGGCAAGTTTACCCACTCTACGTTCCCCAACTGTAGCATTACTGTATCCCAGCTCTGGAGCATAAAGGTAACTGTCTATGCCAGTAGAAACTGTAAGTACAGTGAGTGCCCGATCTCATGAAATGTTGCCCGAAATTCTGAAATGCATTTTCGGTTAGGAAGGATTGCTTGATCGCGTTTGTAATACTGATTATCTTGTGGCATAACCTTGTAACATTTCGGACTCGGCAAGATGTCAGCTTTTGAATACACTGCTTTTCAATCTCATGTAGAAGCCATACTCCGTAAAAAATGACTACTTAAGTAGCATGCGTTTTTCCTATTGATTTTAGATGGTCTTGCAAATTCAAATATATCTTATAGAAACCATAAACAAAACTGTGCTTTCCTTCGATCGATTAATAGAGAATCACATCTTCTTTATATTTTATACTCAAGAAAGAAGTACAATTGAATTTTAAAAAGTTTTCTAATTTCCGAATAATTTGGAGCCTGATCAGTCGTTGCATAAACGCTTAGTGGTTTCAGTATACAAGGTGCATGCGTTCCGCGTAAAGAAACTCAAATGTTTTTCTACCCCTGTAAAAAAGATATCGTACAGTGTCAATGCATTTGTGTAATGGATGCGAACTATGTTGTACATTTCATGAGGAACTGTGGTAAACGGCGAGGTACGATGCTATGTGAATGGACATTGCGAGGTCATAAAAAACCTCATAATTAGGAACCTTTTTAAAACCTAATTATACTCCATCCTTGAGTATAAAATATAAAGAAGACGTGATTCTCTATTGATTGACTAAAAGAAAGCATATTTTTGTTTATGGTTTCTATAAAATATATTTGAATTTGCAAGACCATCGAAAATCAATGGGAAAATGCATGCTACTTAAGTAGTCATTTGTTACCGAGTATGGTTTCTACAGGAGATCGAAAAGCAGTTTATTCAAAAGCTGACATCCTGCCGAGTCCGAAATGTTATAAGATTATACCGCAAGATAATTAGTATTACAATCGCGATCAAGTAATCCTTCCTAACCGAAAATTCATTTCAGAATTTCAGCCAACATTTCATGATATCGCTCACTCACTGGATATAAAAATGACCCAAAGTTACAAATATGCCCGATTACGCTGACCCTGTCCGCGTTTATTTACGACCGAAGGTCAAAACCGAACTGCACAACAGCCACAAACGCAGTTGTGTAAGGACGCTCTTTCGGCCTGTCGAAACGCACTGCAGTGAGCCGGAAGACAAAATTGCCGAACTGCAATGCCTCCGACGGGTCTTCAAAGCCAATGGCTACCCGCGCAACTTCGTCGACCGGTGCATACGCAAAAGGGACGAAAGGCCCAACCGCACGGACACCAAATCTTGGCGGGCACTTACGTATGTCAAGAACGCTTCGGAAGCTGTCGGCCGCCTTCTCGTACCACTTGGGGTTGGAGTTGCACACAGACCGGAGGCAACCATCAGGCGTCAGTTAATGAAACCGAAAGACCCACTGCTACGGCTAGAAACGTCTGGAGTCGTTTATCGGATCTGAGGCAGTTGCGGACAAAGCAACTACGTCGGAGAAACCGGAAGACAGCTCCGAACGAGAATGGCCAAATACGCTGCCGCGGTGCGGGGAAATGACGCCAGCTCTCAAGGTGCGGCTCATTCGACGAAATCCGGCCACACATTCAAATTCGATGAGGCCGAAATTCTCGCAAGAGGTGACATCCGCGTGAGCCGGGAGCTACTGGAATCATGGTTTACTGGCCCCCAGTCCATCAACAAGTGCAATGATCTTCCCATTCAATACAGCGTGCTGAGACTTCGTCTAGGCGGAGTAATTGGCCACGCGGGGAGCGCACTGGTGAACACTGTTCCCAACACCCGGGTCAACGCGTCAGATGGTCGAGCAATCATCACGCCAACATCCAACGCACGTGATGAAATTGCAGCAACTATCGACCCGAATGTCGGCCATCAAGCAGTGATCACACCACGTGCGACGATCCCTGATGAAGGGGGGAGCCGTGAATGTTCATAGGTATGCGGTAGCATGGCTACTGCATCCTATTAATGCCGCAACCCCTTGTGCAGCAACCACCCGTTTTCTGCTTTTTTGTCTCTGATGATGGATTCGAGTAGAAATCCGAAACGTCAGGCTAATAAAGCTCTTGTCCCGGCGATCGTGTCTCCTTCTTCAAGAACTGCACAACGCCAGAAATGCCTTTCATAAACCCTATCAAGTAGACATGAATGAATATTACATTAGTAAAGTGGTATCTGCATCGTAGACCGTTCTCTATAAGATCCTAAAGGCAGAGGACTTCCAAATATGCTAAAATTCAGTAAGTTAAGGAGGCTTAAAGCAAGAATGGGGGCCAGTGTTGACGTTCATTTATGTTTTGTTTGCTGTCAAGAGCTAATAGTGTCGCAACTTCGAGTTGACCCTAAAAACCGTTTCGCATCGACCTTTTTTAACCAAAAGATTTCACACTTGAACTTTGGACCAATACCATAGGGTTTTGATCGTAAAATTTTAAAGTCTTATGCAAAAAATGCGAGTTTCCGTGTCTATTGCGGCCCGGGCAACTTGAATTAAGGTCACTGTCGGATTTAGCGCCATTGTAGAAGAGGACAGAGGACGTAAACATTTGTGCAGGCCTAATGACTGCCGTTATAACACTACCATGCAGGCGAGACCCGAGCCGCCCTCTTTTGTTCTGTGAAAATTAGTCTACCAGGGGTGTGTTTGGCACGCGTAGACTGGCCGTTTAGCTCTGTCAGTCACCGCGTGCGAGCCCGCCTCCCACCGTTCTGACTCTGTCTTGTCATCTGGCCCAGGTCGTAGACCACCGACTTTGAGAATTGCGTTTTACTCACTGAGGCCCGTAAATCCGAGACAGCCGCGGGGTAAATGCGAATCCGTTGAGGATCTGCGTTAGCGAGGGAAATTGTGGCGTGCCATGACAAGAGGATCATCGAAGTGTTAATTCCTGAATGCCGCCAGCGGCTGCATTCACGTGCTGGAGCCGACGGTAAATCCGAGTCCATCGTCTTGGCGTCCGCTGGTGTTGGGGAGCGGGAGGTAAAAGCATGGATGAGGTCTTCAGAGGCAGATGAACCCCTGAGGCAGGACTAACTGACTCCCCACCTCGATCGCCTACTGCGTTCTCGCAGATCGGCCTTGATAGAGGCCCTTCGCGTGAGTCGCGAATTGCCTGAGTCGTGGTTCACGGGACCCCACTCTATCAACAAGTGCAATGACTGCCCTGCCGCCATCTTCGGCGCTGAGACTTAGTTTCGCTGCAGTAATTATGCACTCAGGAAGTGCGCAGGCCGGTGGGCCAGAAAGTTCAACCAACATCACGCCAACATCCAACACGCGAGATGGAATTTTAGCAGTTATCGACATGCATGGCGGCCAGCAAGCAACTAGCGCACTAGAGGGCAACCATCCTTAATGATGTAGCAGCATAGCGACTGCGTCCTATAAATACTACAACTTCCTGTGTATGAAGTGTCCGTATCTGATACTGTTTCTGATGATGGGCTCCAGAGTGAATCCGAAGCGTCAGGCTAACAAGGTTCTTGTTCCAGCGATCGCATCTACTTCTCTTGAATGTCAAATTCTCCGAGTAAGCTTTAAATCCTGATTCTAAGAAAAATTCATTAAAATGCCGAACAGAAGCAGTTTGGAAGGTTTTCACTGTGGTGGCAGTCCCGTTTGCAAAACTTCGCAGATCATAACGCGTATGTATGAGATGGGGAATATACACACTGGTTTCTTCGAAATCACTGAATCTGTTTGGCAATTAATAAATGTACCACAAAGAGCCAAAGACCAGACCGATTACCGAACATTATAATTGATGGCAACCCGCCGAAAGCACGAAGCTCTTGTCAAGAAGGGGCAGTGAGCGTCGACATCCACGTAAGTCTGTTTCAAAACAACTTTGATAGTCCGTCAAAGGCATACGAACACAAAATATTCAGTATCTCTGCGTGACATCACCACGCCAAACTTGACAAAACAGATGTTTGTTCGATTTCGTTTCCTGATCGAGAACTCACGACGTCATTACCATCCGCTACCTAATTCCTCTAAATTATAGAAGGCATATCGTTTGAGACAGGTAAATCATTGCTATTCTTTGACTCCGTCTCACTCTTAAGCGTCACTCTTAAAAACGGTTAGTTCAGACTGAAAACAAACTTCTAGCCGAGGGTCATGACAAGAGAAACATTCCCATGAATTTCGAACACGCCACTGAGCTTCTGACTTAAAATTAGGTGACAAGATGTGCGAACAAACAAAGAGTCCTCCAAGTGATCTTTCGTTTTGTGGTTTCATCGCGGAGTCGTGCTTCAGGGGTTATAATACGTGGTGTTTATCAAAAAAAAAATCTGGTCTTCATTGTCGAAGCAAGTCATATTTAATGACTCAAGGAGTTACTGGACCCCTCTGGCCCGAATACCCATTTCTCAGTGTAAGTCAAGGCAAACGACCAACTTCCCTTCCTTAAATGAGGAAATGACAACTTACAATGTCCGGAGAAGCCACCAACATTTGAGTCACTACTGAACTTCGACAGCATATTCCATCTCTCACAACCGCAATAATGATCGTACAGTTTCTTAGAAAGTTGAAACATACTACAACACATTACCCGAGAAAGCAAGTGGACGAATATGTCCTCGTTGCTTCTTCAGAACGAACTGATATCTCGACAGTTTTGCTGAAAAAGCAAACGTCTGACAAAAGTATGACGACGCGGAATCTGGAAACCTGTCCCTAGCATAAAGTGGGTTTCTGAGGCGGTCCCTCAATTACTACAGTCCGTCCTTGTAAATGGGGTGCATAAGTCACAAGACGCAAGTTTCCTGACTTGCTGAACAGTGCGTCGACCACAATCACGTCGGGAAAACTGGGCGAAATCTGCAAGAGCAATTTTATTGGCGACTGCCGAAGCGCATGCACCCAAGGGCGAGGAGAAAAAAGACTTTTACTGGCAGCACGGTCCTCAGACAACAGTTCAGACAACGACCAGGTACGTTGGACAAGAATCACCGCGAGCAATGATGTCCACTCCGTGTCGTACGGAGTAAGCTGAGAAAAGGTCACTTGCGCCCGAGTCCGTTTGTAGGGAGGCAGACTTGTCCTACTCATCCAGTACTCTCTGTTCCTTTACCCACCCTTCTGCGATGACAAGATATTGTCAGGGCTACCGGAGATGAGCTCAGGCGTCGTGGCTGTCGAACCTAGGGGGTTCGTCTACGCGTGCCACACACGATCTGGCCCTAACAGCAGGCACCAAGCCGTCATGTGCGGCTCAGATCTCGCATGAGAGAGTGAGTGCTATAGGGACCACACTAAGGGGGGGGCTGGTGAGCCTGACTCTCGGTCCTCCCGTCAGTCAATTCACAGTACTGAGCACGAGGACCGAGTTGTGCTGTCGGTCGGCAATCTTCCAATCCACGACTTTTGGCGTGTCGTGACAGGTTCAGCGAGTGCGCTGATGCGTCGCGAGACTGGATCCCCCAATTTCCGGCTCACTCACTCTCTCTGTAATATCTAAGTCCACTGTCCAAGCCTGTCAGCCAGTTGGCAAGGGGATGCAGGGCAGAGTGGGTGTCAGTGTTAGACAGCCCGCCTACGTGCGCCACACACGATCAAAAACATACTTCTCAGGGAGCTGGATCCACATGCGCTTGGCCCGGCCGATGCGTGATGTAAATGCGCGGTGACAGAAAGGAGAGGATGGGACTGTGACCAATGCGCTGGCGACGTGGCGATGCAAGTAACGGTGTTGGCACTGGTGGTGATAGAGAGGAAAATTCAGAAGACGACCACTGGAACAAGAAATGTATTGGTCTGACGTCTCGGATTCTCCCTCGACGCCATCATCAGAGGCAGTCGCAGATAAGAGTAGTTGAAGCATTAGGAGTGCAGTATTTATAGGACGTAGCTGCTGTGAGACCATATGCATACTAATAACCAACAGTTCACGCAAATATCGTTGGGGGTGCGATGATGGCTTGTCAGTCCGCATCTGAGTCGTTTGTTGTTGCGACTTCGTCATCCGTACTGAACACTGACATGATGATTACTCGGCGATTTGGCTCGCTGTCACCAGGATTGTTGCTCATCCGTGGCCTCCCCGAGTGACTGATTCCCCTGCCCAGGGAAAATCTCAGTACCGAATACGGTGCCGGGAGGTCATTGCATATAAATACAGTACTTCTTGTGCCTCCACTACCCTCATCTTCGTCTGTCTCTGATGATGAGTTCCAGTCGGAATCCGAAATGTCAAGCCAATAAATTTCTTGTTCCAGTGATCGCATCTTCGTCTTCTGAACTGCTTTCTGGAGCTCGCCTGTTTGGTTCTAGCAGAGATGACAATGCTGGTGGCCGTGGAAGTTTCAAGTGCAGTGTGTGGGCTGGTCGCGTGCATACTACGATCGCAGATGAGCATACAGTCGAAAATACCCATACGGTGTCTGAATTTCCTGGCGTATTTTAAATAAACGAGGCGTGCGTGACTGATGTATGAGGGGCTTCAGACATTGGTTCGCCAGTTTCGGTGGAAAGGACTAACAAATGACCGACCAGGCCTAATGGGCATGAGACGGTTGTTGGCGTTCTGTGAAAGGCAGGACAGCCGTCTCACGATGGTGAAGGCGACTCCGGCATCTCATCGCTCTGTCCCTAGACTCCGTTTCCGAAGCTGTATATAACCCCCACCTACTCCAGTTTTTCCTGTTCGGTGAAACAGGCCCTCACCGTTCACACTTTATAGCGGGGCAGATCGCCCTTCATTCTGGACGGTTTGCCGTTGGATCGTTCAGAATTTAACGAACATTGGAGGCTCCCAGAGTGACATTGCTCATTGAAGCAACTTGCGGGGGTGGAGGCGGTTTTCGTTTTTATGGTGTTTCCACCGCATCTTCTGCGCCCAGGGGCCACTATAAGCTTGCTAACGACGTATTTTTAGGGCACACTTTCTGTCCCACTCCGCGAGGGCTGCTTTATCATCCCAGTCGCCTATCTACTTCCAGTATGGGTCACAACTTTTATTTAGCGGGAAGACAACCCAAATTCGGCTGGGTCGCTTACGGAATCGTCTGTAGGTCCCTCCAGAGAACATTTTGTTTGGGGTTGGGAATGGGGATTTAAGGATAAGTTCGGGGAAGACATGACGGTTCGAGCGCCGATTCCAACAATGTCCATCGTGCGATCCGCAGCAGGGTGAGGATAGGGACGGTGACTTGTGGTCAGTAATTTCATAGCAATAGTGAACTTGCACTGCACCTACCTCACACCCTCCACCTCCCCGACCTAGGTCCGGTGTCAAGACAGAGCCAACAGAACCGGAGGCGGGAGAAGCTGCGGGTGGCTGGCGCGACGTAAACCCGCACCTGCCACACCCCCGGTCCGCAACAAACACTTGACCAGGACTTTGAACAACAACAAATATGGACGAGGAAGCGGTTCGGATCGCAATTGGCGCGGCGTGAGCCCGCAAGCGGACCTGCCACCAAACCCCAGATGCTGGCACTTCTTATGATGCGCATTCCAAATGACAGAATCCGATCTAGCCCTCATGTTGATCCAGCGCATCTACCGCGTGGCCCATTTTGGGGGCTTAGGCACAAACACATCCCGGACAGGGTTCCACAACGGTTACCGAAGCGTGGGTGCAATGCTGAGAGCGGCCGGGAAGAAACGATGGGCCAGATGTGGTCATGTAGCAGCACCCGAGGTAAACAAACCTCAGAAACCAGTAATACGAGACCCGTGGTAATAGGGGTTTTTACAGGTGCGTCCGGGAACGCATGGGCGACGAGGTCAAGTAATTACATGAAGAAGAAAAGCCATCGGGAATGCGCGGTTGTGTTTTAAGTGGTGGAGAAGGAGTTGTCGTAACCGTACCCCCTAAGCCTAACGCCTTAACTCTAACCCTAATCCCAACTTTTACCCCAACCCTTACCCTCAACCGCAGCCCTAAATCTTAACCCTGAAACATTCAACGCGAAAGCTAGAAGCAGACGACTGATCGAAAATCAAGAATGACCACTTGCATTCGGGCCGAGAAGGGTAGACACGGCAACAAAGAAACAAGACCGTCAACCGAACACAAACCACAAAGCATAGCAACACCATGTCAGCGTATGTGAGACAAGGTGTACTCCTCAGTGTAAGCTTGTGAAACGCTCTTCCATTCGCAACGACCCACCCACGGTACCCTGTACGCCACGCGCCCTTAACTACTGCTGTAATTAGGTGCGGCACGCTGTAGATCGGGATTTTCACGCCTTCTTAGTCACAACGAATCAGCCTCATCACTCATTGGTCGGCAGACTTGGACGGTCGACTGCGTCACTGAAGGTGATAGACTGGACGAGGTGTCAAATCAGCGCATTCTTTACTGAAATAAAGCTCGGAGGTGTTTTGGCAGATTTCAAATCACTCAGTCTGAACCAGCTGTAAAACACTTGGTGCCTCGGTGGGATTCAACAAGGGAAGGCTTTAGTACAGCCAACGCTCTAACTATCTGAGCTACGAGGCCCCACCGGACGACGCGAGTTTAGTTACATTTGGGTCAGTCAACTTACTGTTTCAGATTTGGTGGATATCAGAGGTTCCAGTAGGTTGGGCGGGCAAACTTGACCCAAATGTAATTAAACTCGCGTCGTCCGGTGGGGCCTTGTAGCTCAGATGATTAGAGTGTTGGCTGTACTAAAGCCTTTAGGATAAGGTGATTCCATACTAACAGCACAGATACTAGCCAAAAGCCTATACACGCGTGTTTCGCCGATCTTCCGTCGCTGCGTGACACAGCAGCAAGGGGTTAGGCTCGTCCCCCCTGCTGCCGTGGGTCCAAATCCCATCGAGGCATCGAGTTTTCACAGTTGTGAAAAAGTGAATAAAATAAATCTGACACGCTTGAAGGTTGCCAGCTGATTGCATATCACCGTTCTCCTTTGGGTCGTTCTTATTCTGGTCATTTTTCCATATCTCCCTCTCTAATGACATAGGAGCCCTGGGTGTTAGAAAGCGACTTCGTGTTGGCCTTTGAATCAATTTTGCCCCCAGTCGAAAAGACTTATGCGAGCCACTGATGCGGGGGGAAGGAGACGGTAGATGTGGTCAATTCAGCTCGTGTTCATAGCCCAACTCTTCTGTACAAACAGGGGACGCGCTTTGGAACTACCAGGACTCATTAGTGGTCGTGGGCTGGAAGGCTGTCAAATCAAGATGTAACTCATTCCTCCACCAGACTGAAAGTCAGTTTGCAATGGCTGCTCATTACTCCGAATTTTAT
>CACRXP010000576.1:91149-109530 GCA_902702965.1 Spirometra erinaceieuropaei
TACGCCGTGCAGGGACCAAGTCATGCGTGGTACGCCTAGGCGGATTGCTTAGTCCTGTTAACCACCTAACCCGAGCCCTCTTGACTACCTCTCAAAACCAGGCCCAGGTGGGTAGGGGAGGGAGAGTGCGACAGATTCTGTACAAGTCTGTTATTGCTACTTAACTAGTTTACCCATGTCACTGTCGGGTAGTAAAAGGTGGACATCGTCGTTTGCGACGGTCGAGCAGCAGGCAACAGTTTGAAAAGAATGTTCTCCTTCATCCAATATTTCTTAAAGCGCCAACAGTTTGTGGGAGTAATCGCGAAAGTTTGTTGTAGTTACGCGCTGAAAGTAGTCATTACAGGGCGGGCGCAGGCTAGCCCACACGCGACAATGGACAAATGTTCTAATTCTCCACACAACTGGCTATCGATTAGAGAGATGGATACAGCGTTCCCTGTCGCTTCGGGCTCTCTGTCCACAGCCCTTCATAGTGGTCGCAGGCTAACGATCAACATATTCCGGCTGCTTGTTTTTGGCCACCGTCATCCATTCTACCACGGAGCTCGAAGACGGAAAGGGATGTCTATATTCCGTCCTGAAATCAGGTTAAAGAAGTAGATGTCACACCCGTCCCAGCTCACTTTTGTTTTCTCACTGTTGGACTTCATTCAATGAAGTAGGTTCAACTAGAAAATAGAGACTTTTCCTCTGGAGTGCTCATCCTTTACTCCTGACAGTCTTTTATACTAGCGCTTTATATTTACGCGAAAATTGATGGTAACTTCACTTGTGTCGGAATCGGGTGTCACTACACAAAGAATTCTTGGAGTGGAACCGCCCTCCAGTAATTCGGTGTCACAGCGCGTTCATTTGACCAACTTTCGCGGTTCGTTCTTCAGACTGTCAGACCTCGACTCAACTCAGTCCCCGGGCTATCACAACTTATCTGGTTTTGGTCAGATACATCCACCCCTCCCCCGAAAGATCAATGTTCTCGCTAGTGTTTCCCTGCTTGCCTGCAAAAGGTGGGTTACACCCGTAAGTGGCTGGATTGCCACAACCCCCCCCCCCTCAAAAATCCATTTCCCGCCAGTATACGCCCATGCATTTGCTAACCGCCTCCCATCCCTACCTCCCTCCCTCCCTCTTATACACCTACTCATCTTCCAACCGTGTCCATATTTATGGTCGCAAGCCAGGGCTAAAAGTCATTAACTTTGACAGCCAATATGTGTGTGGAGATGGCCTGTGCACATACTCACCCACGAAGATTAACTCGCAAAAGAGGGAAAATCAAAGATTCCTGTGGTTAGGTTGGGTGTATCGCTGTCAAATCAGCTAAAAAACCACCGGCTTTCCCTTATCCCACCTTAGTGAGCCTAGAAAGGCTCGGGGAGGAGGAGGAGGGGGAGGGGCTTGGGGCGAAGAATGTGGATCTTACCGACTTGTGCCTTACGTGCGCACACACCATCCCCTCTTCCGTCTACGCCGGTCCCATTAGCGGGGAGCGACATGGGCGCACGTAACTCGCCACCTTCCCTCTCCGGCAGGCAGGGCCATCCCCACCGGCCACCACACCTTGTTTCCCCCCCCCCGCTACGCATGAGAGTAGCCATTGGCGACAACAGTGGTCTTTTGTAAGGGCCTGCACGCGCGCACAAGTGGTGAGTAGCTGTCAGATTGCCATGAGTTCTGCTCACTGCCCCGCAGTTCTACGGGAGTGGGGGGGGGGGAGCGGGCGTGGGCACGAGGACAGGAAAAACACAGCACGCCCTCCTCACTCAGGCAAGTGGAAGCACGCGAGTGCGAGCACCTGCGCATATGGACGCCCAATTTGAGTTTAAGTGGTGTTGGGCCGCATGATTGGTCAGTCGCCGTTGGTAAGGGAGTAGGGCCTTGCGCGTCGCCAGGACACATAACAGATGACACGTATACGTTTGAGTGTGCAGGTTAACAAAACACACACCCACGCACCCGAGGAAGAGGCCTACTTAAAGATCGACGACTGGGTGCGGCGACGTCAACGGCCGTGCGGTTAGAGTGGGTAGCCGCAACCTGGGGCGACAGCCCTGGGTCAGATGTCTATCCTGGATCGGGATCAGGGCCTGGGCGTCGCTACCTCGATATTGTGAGTTGAGCTAATTGTCCTCTTCTTAGTTTAACCTTCCCTTGCCTTTCAAATTCGTATGCATGTATACATCACGAGTTTTTATTACCACCAGAGGATTCATAACAGTTCTTTACAGATCTCAAGACCCCTCGTTAACACATTCTTGGTTATTCTGCTTATTCAGAAGGCCATTTGGCAAGCATACACGTGCTTTCGATAAATTCTCACCGGGCTATTACAGTTATATGGGGACGAGGTACAAAGAAAGACGTGTGGGTCCACTACGGTTCGTCTATCTATGCAAGAGGATGTGTGGATAGAGGGAGGAGAAGAGTAGGCAGTAAGTGGTAGCGAGGGTTAGGTAGAGCCGTGTCACAAGGGGAAGGGAGGACTGAGGCGCGGAACCATGCATGCAATTAATCGATCGTTGGCCAGAGTGGACGCGGAACGCGCAACAGGTTTTTCTGCTCACACAAGAACGGCCCCCACCGCCTGATCGCAGTCGCTTCTGCTGTTGTTGGTAAGCGCTGACCCAGTCGCCTAGGTTAGTTAGGTGGGACCTTATAAATCACACGGACGGCTTCGTTTGAGCCCACACGATGCCCAGAATCAACGCAGTGTGCGAGGATGGAGCTGTGTACGCTCTACATTTCGCTTTTCCTCAGCCATGTCGGCAGGTGTTCTTGTGGATAGGCGCCGACTCGTACCGTGTTGAAGGCTTCAGAGGGTTTTACTTCGATAGGGCAGATGACACACAGTTTAAACGTCCTCAGCAACTCACCTCCACGTCTGTCTTGGGTTTTCAACCAGGGATAACTGCTGAAAGGAACAACTGACTGGCTGACGAATGCTTTGGTAGCTCTGAAACGACTGTTGTAAGATCGGAGTGTCTGAGAGAAGCCGATTTTTTTACCCTCATACTCAAGAACCTGGGCGGAACTAACAGGCGAAGAGGGATGTGAAAGTATTATATAGACCTAGGTGGGACACGAATGTGCGTCCTCCCGCCCAGGACTGCCTTCCTCAAAGGAGTTTTTATGCATTAAAATAAACATACAGCATGTAAATACGTGTCTTTATTCCTATATATATTTTTCACATATATATTTTGACAGATGGGCGCTCACCAATCAGGTTACGGGACGTGCTCATTCCGTTGTGCCTTGGGGCTCATACTAGACGCCTCGCAAGCAGTCGTGTAGCGATTAGTAGTGAACGGAACTGAGGTGGTGCCGGCAAAGACGAGGGAGACTGGAATGGTCATTTCTGGCTTATTAGCATTCATCGCACTTGGGGTTGGGCATGACTGACTGATGACGGCTAATAGGCCAGAAATCACCATTCCGGTCTCGCTTGTCTTTATTGGTACCACCTCATATGTATTTACATAGTTAAGAGCGCAACACGACTGTGCGCTCGCCCGCTCTGAATTGCCTTCCTAAAAGTTGTTTTAATGCATTAAAATAAGCATGTAGCACAAATGCGTATCTTTCCTTTATATATATATATGTTTAAATGCAGAACGTTTCATCTTATAAATGATTCCCGTATTACAAATGGCCTTGCGTCATAGTTCGGGAGGGAGAGGGATGTACGTATGTCCGTGTCCAACCTACACCTATTTTGATTTAGCCCTGTGTGTCATTTCTTGTTTTGCCAAGCTAATTGTGGACGACCTCTTTGACGGAAGAGAGCTCAGTTTGACCGTTGATAAACTTAAGATTTGACCACCAAGCCTCACATCTGTAGCTCTATGTCTCATTGCTAGTTCACACATGCGTTTCAAGAGGCCGTCATCAAGGGTTGTCAAAACTTCTTTACCAGGACGTAAGTCATGAAGTATTTCGAGAGTGGATGGCAATTTTTCTCTAGTATTTACACTGGCGGCGCTTGTCTAGGAAATTATGAATGGAGAATACGGTGTCCCAATTTTTGCATTAACTCCTGGCTTCCTAAAGACACGAATGATAACGATTCAGTCTTGAAGAAGGAGACACGATCGCTGCGACAACGGAATGGTAGAGGGAAGCTCACCGATCGTTCTTACGGAACTCACTCGTTCCGTTGTGCCTTATGAACTCTCTCTCTCAAGCCCAATGAGCAGCCGCACAGTCGCGCATGATATAGGTAGAATGGCACTGCCGACAAAGGCAATGGAGACTGGAATGGCCATTTCTGGCTTGTTAGTCGTCGTCAGCCAGGCATACCCAACTCTGAAGTGTGGGTATGACTGACTGACGGCGGTTAATAGGCCAGAAATGGCCATTCTAGTCTCCCTAATCTTTGTCGGTAATGCCATTCTGTCAACGGAATCTTTTCGCCAGCGCCTCGTCTCCTGGCTAGGTCCAGAGATTATTGGATTGGATTTTTCGATTTTAATCATGCTTTCACATGTTGAGGCAACAGTAGCATCAGTTCGACAGTCCTTATAACTTTTTGGTGACCAGATGATGAGAGTTTCGATGTCTGCTAAAACAGCCTCGCCGATGTAGTCGGGAAAAATGGGTCCGGCTAAACATCCCAAGACTTTCATCATGCAGGCTTCCAGTAGAATCTTTGTGAAAAGTTCCCCCTACGTTTTCGCGCTTGCCTTCCATAGGTCAGTTCATAGTTGACATGACATGTCGAATACGCATCACTGTCGGTTTGCCCATGAACGTTGCGCTGTCTCAGAGCCTTCCATGCAAAGTGCCGATACACAGTTTTTGTGCTTCCTGTTCCCTGCTAATGCTCCCAGATACTTAGGGGGCGTGAATTCACTTCGGGCCACTGGTCGACTTTGGACGTTAAAGTAGAGAATATCAGGTAAAATGTACAAATGCGTCAGAACGGTGCCCAATGGTCTTTTTTGTCGCATTGGGCCACTGGGCTAATGCCCGATCGCATTTGGACAATTAGCATTGGCAACTCGTAAGCATTTCCATAAGTCGGTTTTTAGAAGACGGTGGTTACCTCTGGGTTGTTGAATGAAACAGTTCCGATTTCTTTATGGTATTACTGTTTGTCCATAGACTGTCGATTTAAATATGCTTGCCTGGCTTGGAAGGCAAAGTTCCGGAGGTAGGGAATATTGCTAATTTCTGGGCCGTCACCAAAATCTATAGCTTGGGAAAAGTCAACGTCGACGACTGATCGGTTAGGTGGTGTAGATGACTTCCCAAACAGGCTCATTGACTGCTTAGCTCAGATCAGAACCTTAGCAAGCGAAGGAGTTGAAGCCCCGCGTTATCACGAGCAGCATTCGTATTTGCTGATCTGACCACTTCCCCCTGCAAACCGATCCACTTGGCTGTTGTTGAATCATACGTCTTATCAAAAGCCCCCTTCTTCCGGTAAGTAGCCCGTCGATTGAAACATATGTAAATGACAGATTCATCGTCGTATCCGACAATATTCACCGCGTGCTTAACATTAAGGTGAAGTAAGCACGGTAACTCGCGCGGATTTAGTTTACCATGGGAGTAGACTTGTGCAGCATCTGCCGTCCTTCCCCCTCCTCTCCAGCTCAGCTCGGTGTCAAGAAAGATTCAAGATAGCCAGAGGAGTAGGAGGGCGCGGGTGGATGGCGCGGTAGAGCCCGCTCTTTGGCGTCCCATTCCGCTGGACCACGGCCAATGGTAGACGTCTGAGGTGGGTCTTGGGGCTGCCACAGAAATTAGCTGAGAACATATGCTCTCGAAGAGTCATGTCAGTTCGACTGTTGTAATCGACGATGGTGGGCAGGGGTTGTAGTGACATGGTGCCTTAAGAAGGAAGCGAGAGAAAGTGTGAATTCGACTCTGGGACTCCGTCGCCACGACACCCAGAGCATATAACTGACAATCTGACACTCTTTTAAACTATCACGGTTCACTAGGAGTGGCTTGGAAGGTTGGCAATCGGCTCAAGAAGGAGGGTCGGGCTACAATCGCCCTTTCTTAATGTGGGCTCTACGGTACTCCCACTCTGCCGGGCCCGGAGTCCCACTGGTTTCTGTTCATGTTCAGCCCTGCCAGTCGCTGCGTCCGGTCTGACTCCCGGTCTTCTTGACCTCGTGTTGACACCGGGCTCAGGTAGGTGAGGAAAGATAGGATGAGGTGGATACTACGAAATTCTGCCATCGGCATAAGCTAATTCACGTCCAAGTCACCGTCCTTGAGACCACCCTGCTGTGGGCCATGCGGCAAAGCGCAGTAGGACCGTCGGAGACGAGCTCGAGTGCAGCGGCTGACAAAATTAAACCGGGTCGTTTACGCGTGCCACACACGACCTGGTCGCGTCGAAAGAGCGACGGCTGTGATTCTCAAGAGAGAACAGAGGAGGAGATGCAGGAGAATCCGCCTATTCCTCAGCCGTTAGCATTACCCGGATTATTTCTCGGGGGACCGGCCTCCGACGTGATTCAGACGTCGACGAGGGTTGCAACTACTTGGAGAGGCGGTGCTAATTTACGCTTGAGGTGGTTTATAATGAGGGAGGCTAGCGCTGGATCGAAATATTTCTCTATCTCCTTCTCTTGTCGCCTCATCGTGCTTGGATATCAGGACAAATTCAAGTCGACTTGAGGTGGACCTTGGTGCAGCGACTGATGAGGCATTGACCTCCGGTTACGCCTGCCACGCGCTTACCGGCTCCTCCTTCTAGGCGTACGAAGTGTCCCTGACTCTGACATCTCATCAGTGAAAGTTTGTAAAAGACAGCATCGGGGAACAGCCGCTCTATCTTGGCTCTGGCAGTTAGCAACCTCCCAACCCACGGCGTGATGCCTCAAACATCTGCCCGATTTATTACTGGGAGAAGAGATGGGGGCACCGGGATCGGTCCCAATCTTTCGTCTTTTGTCTGGGATGTATGAGTGGCAAATCCGCAGTCCAGACCACTGGTCATGAGACCGAAGAAAGTGCTTGACCGTACATTTATCTTGCGTGGCTCACAGACCTGCTGATCTCTCAGTTAACATGAACCAGGCTTCACCCGAATAGCTATTCCGCAACAGAATTTTGGTCCTGTTTTAAGTGTGGTACAGCATCCCTTGCATGTACACATATGCAGACAGTCGGAATTTTGCTTGGACATTTCGTGCTAGCAACATCCAGATCGCAAGTGGCAGAACTCACTCAGGCAGAAATACGATAGACCAACCGTTCGATCACGTCTGGCTGCCCACGTTGTCTGGCTATGCGGCTTTGTCACTCTTCAAAGTTTTTCTCAGCGCAAATTGTTACTGTTCACAGACGTCTGGGGCATCGACAGAGAGCGACTGGTGAAAGAAGAAGAAGAAGATGATGATGACGACGATGACAAGGAGGAGGAGGGCGGTGATGACGGCGGTAATGGTGATGAATTTACAAATGGCAGGAACTCTGTGTTACTGGATCCTATGATCTTGCCTGACACTTTGGAATAGTCTCTGAGTTAAAGCATCTAAAACGAAAATGTTGGGTCTGGTCACGGGTATAAGTCTCTTTACCCTACAAAACTATCAGTGCCATGTGTTATACACGAAAAATCGTTTCCGCAAGGAGAGGGTTTTTGTGTTGGTTTTGGCAGCATTTAGCCCAATTCTTTACATTGGCATTGTGGTCGGACTTAACAGGTTCGATTTCGGTGCCTTAACTGCGATACCTTGAAAGCTGGGCAGCATGACAGAAAACGCTTACGGATAAATACCCGATGAGCCGGACTTTTTGGGGATGTATCATCCACCTGAAGAAAAATCGTCGGATTTTTATCAGTGTCTCTGTTCAAAGCATAGAAAAGCAGTTTCCATACATCGACTTGCGATTTCGAACGGTTTTGGACTTTGTCCATTGCTATACGTGCGTGGAAATTAAGGTGACTTACTCTGAACGAAGCACCTGGAGGAATAAAATTGACAGAGACAAAGAAATACGTGTTTCGACGATATTCTGCCGCTGCGAGGGATTCGGCGAGGGTCGGACCCGAAATTTCTGTGAACATTCAAGTTGGAAACAAGCAAATACCTGAAATGACAACGTAATGCCTGTTCTACAGACAAGTAGAAGTTTTACTACGGTTCCCGACATCCCCTTTTCTTCTCATATATATATATATATATATACATATATATACAGAAAGGTGGGCATCCCAAGAAATATACATTGAAGTCAAATGTGTTCTTTGCGAAACGGAACTTTACTGCGTAAGCTTACTCAGTAAAGTTCGTTAAGAATGCATTAGGCCAAACGCAGACAGCCGTTTCACGGTCGTGGACCTTATGAAGCGAGGTAGACAAACATGTCAAGTAAGCGCGTCAACTTCGTTATATATAAGCATAAACAGCAATGTAGACAAAGACAAGGGAGACCGTGATCGTCATCTTTGACTTAGCCACCGTCAGCTGGCGGCACTTGCACCTCAATTGTGGGTTTCTTGGCCCTCGAATTTTATTTAGTCTAATGCTCTTGATCATTGAACTACGAGCCTGCGGACCTGTCGTTTGCGATCAAGAATATTAACTTATATTGGAAGTACTTTCATCGATCTGGTCACGGAACCTGCTCGTACCGTTGCGCCTTGGGGTCCGATCTAGGGACCGGTCTTCGCTTGTCTTTGTTGGTACTCCTGTTTCTGGATATACTGCCAATCGCTGTACGGCTGTCTGCGGGGCTCTAGATCGAGCGGCAATGCACAAAGGGACGAGGAGGTCCCGTAACCTGGTCGATGAACGCACTCTCAACGCACACATATATATATATGTATGTCGAAGTCAAATATGGTCTTTGGGAAAAGGAAGTTTATTGTCTCTGTATCTAATCGGCGTCGAAAAATTTCACAATAAACTTCCTTTCCCCAAAGAACATTTTTGACTTCGACTTATATTTCTTAGGATGCCTACTGTCCAACATATATATATATATATATATGTATATAGGCAGAATGATATTACCGACAAAGACAAGGGAGACTGGAATGGCCATTTCTGGCTTATTAGCCGTCGTCAGCCAGCCATACCCAAGCCCGAAGTGTGGAACACCCGAGCCTCGAACTCGCGACCTGTTGGTTTAGAAGTCAACGCCTCTACTCACCGGGCCACGAGACCGTTGCCCTGTCGGTTTTCGATCGGGAATATACATACAACATTATATATATGTATATGTATATATATGTATATTTAGGACAAACAGAAAATTAGTGGCAAAATGGGAAAAATAACGGTAAATTAATGGATGAGGGCGAAAGGCGACTCAACTTTAAGAGTTCTCTCAGTGGTGACAATGACCAAAATAATCCGGCGTGTTGCTGTTCGCAGAGTAGGCTACTTTTTCAATCGAATGACCCGTTCAGACTACAGTGATGAAGGCTACAGCAACAGCGAACGACCGGATACTGTCTTCCTCGTCATTGTTATTCTCCAGCTTTGTTTGAGATTGCACTAATGCGAGTTCTAAATGTTCCTTTTAGTCTTCCTTGGCCTCCTGACTCTAGTCGAGGAGCTTGCCCTACTACAGTCATATTTATCTTCCCTTAGGTTTGTCAAGATAAACTTCTATCTACAACGATGCACTGCATAATTTACATCTACTATGCAACTCTAGCCCTTTTTTGTCCTCTTTTTCAGATAAAATCAATGGCCTTCAAGTCTTTCAACCGTCACAATGAAAACTGACGTTGTGCGTCCATGCTATAACTCGTTAGTAGCTTAGGAGCATATCTTCCTCTTGGCACGCTGAATTTATTCAGTCTGGATTTTCGATCCTTTGCGTCACAGAGCTGTGAATTTGTACATAAAGTGATAAAACATCCGCTTTCTTTAATTCCAATGCAGTCAAAAAAGAATAGAAAAGAGTTCATCCTACGGTACTGAGCCCTTCAGAATTCCGTCCAGTCTATACATATCTGTTTAAATTGTGGGATTTATCAAAACACAACCAGCAGCGGCAACGGCAGCAGCATCTGCCGTTTTCCATGAAATATACATGTACAACAGAAGAAACCTACGTTTCCTTATAAGTTTTGTGGAGATCTACTCTCTCTCTCCCTACCCTTTTCACTTGCAGAATGCCACAGTCTTCACCCGGCAACATATCAACTGTACATAGTGCTTCTGATTTACGTTCTGCTGTCTAACCCCCTATTTCTGTGATGTTAAATGCACAAAAATCTTGATGTTGGGTTTTGAGTTTGCAATAGAAGCACTAGAATAGTCTTCTCATATTCTCGTCCCCGAAGGACTATAAATGGCTGACCTCGATGTCGCCGTAACGTCAACCGTTAACAGAGCAGTCAAAACTGAACTGTACTCGTTACTGTACCCCTAAAACGGTCCACACGGTGGATGCGATAGAAGAACGCAAAAGCCAAATCAGGGCACAACAGGCATTTTTAAGGATAAACGACCGTGTAAATTGTCTCATAGGGGGTGTGGTGGCACGCCTAGGCGCGGTCTCCGACCGCGCCAACCGCTTGTATCTGACCCTGCCTCCAGTCTTTTTGATTCTGTCATGAAACTGGACCCAAGTGGGTGAGAAGAGACTGCGGTAGATACGGCACAAGTTTACTACCATTTGTGCGCAAGCCACTGCCCCTGTACCCATCCTGCTGTGGGCACATTGTCGCCAACGACGATCCAAGTGTCGGAATCGTCAGAATGCACCAGTCTCCTATAGATAACACGGCCACCGTTGATTATCGGCGTAATAAAGGTGTCCTTTTTGTTTTACTTCCGCAATTAGGTGGTAAGTTCGGGGCTCGACTGGTTTTTAAAAAAAGAATATATTTGCTTCAGATCAGCATTTGGAAAGAGAGCGACGATGCCTGAATTGTTTGATAAAGTCGAGTATAAAGAGTTCTGGTAAATTTTTAAAAAACGCACACAGCAGAGCTGTAGACACAGAGGACGAAGGAGACTAAAATAACTTCCTTATGCAGACGACCGTAATAATGTCCTAGCGATCGAACAGTGGTTTACGGCAGGCATCTCGCCAGCAAGAGTTTAAACCGTATACCGCGGTTACTGGGCTACCAGTTTAGTAGATGAAGGAGCCAGACGCCTCATGGACATAAGCCTGCGACGGCTGACTGATATCGACTTAGCGAAGTAGTTGATGAGAGAGGATCAGCAAACGGTGACCACTGTGTTCACAGACATTCACATCGGACGTGGCCCCTTCGAGATGCGATGAGCCCCCCAATAAATTGTGGAACTAATGAAGCCCCTACTTTCAGTGGCAAGGATTGGGAATTTCTGAGAAATCCTTACAGGACACTTCGAGCTGATTTTGTCACAGACACGCTGATTGTCCTCTCTTGTCTGATTTCAACATGACGACATATCCGAAATAGTTCCCAGGTGGTCGCCCACCCCCCCCCCCCTGAGAGTGTTAAGGCGGTTCGGCAAGCAGCTGCCTTTTGTCGTCGACGAATCACAGTTCATATCACATGGGATTTACGTGTGTAAGTCGGAAAGTCAGCCGCTGGGCTAAATTGTTCGATGAGACTATAAATATACCACAAATCAGGACCTACCAGATGTACAGAACCAGTAACAATGATTAGGGCCCCTGCAAACGAAATTCAAGGAGACAAGACATTTCATAAACAGTTACGGAGACAACGACGTCGTTGCTTTCTGTTCGTCATCTGTGCTTCATGAAATGGCATGTCGTTCATCGCTAGCGATCATAATCAACGCTGTTCTGAATAGGAGACATATGTTTGTAAGGAAACATATGTGCGCTGCATTGACCTCGCTTACTATTCTTACGTCCACAAGGTCAAGGTGGGTGGAAATGAACGCGGACACTGTAGATGGCGAAACTAAACAGGCCGACGACGCAGGACTAACATCACATGGCCCCTAATCCCACACTAAGCAGGTTCCAGACAAGCCGGGGCCTAAGAGATCTCTCTCTCACACACACGTGGGAGTGCAAAACCGCATGAAGGCGGAACCTTGGTTGTCCAATCCTCAATCCTGGGTAGGACAGAGTTATCCCGTCAGGTTACAATCTTCTAAGCCACGACCGTTAGTTTGTCTTGATAGAGGGCACGTTCGCCTGTTTGTCGTGGAAACACTAATCATTGGGTCCGGGGGAAGAACCCGCTCTTTTTCCTCACCCACATACTTTCTCACTTCAAGCCGACCGGGAGTGAGAGTGCACGCATAAGCCCCTGTCCAAGGTGTGTCACGTGCCTTACAGTTAGGGGTTCGTGAGGGCCGGGCGCAAACCGACTGGAATATGCCATGGGCAGCCTAGCTCCTGTTCTGGTTTGACGTAACAGCAAATCAGCCCCCTTGATGGGCAATCTCAACAGAGAGTACATACGTGAAAGGAGAGAGTGTAACAGAAAGGCAAGCTGGTTACAGTCACGGCAAGCTCATTCTCACTCCCCTAGCTGCCGCGGAGCCTGGACAGGTGACTTCGGGCTCAGTGGTGCGTCACCATGCCTGCCGCGACGTGCGTACTGCCTGAGTTGATGGAAGGTCTCGGCTTTCCAAACGCCCGGGTAGTTGACAGACAGTTCTTGAAAGTTATTCACCTCTTTACCCGAGGACGCGCATCTTCGCCACGGTGCTTGAGCAGACTGCTTCAAAACCGGACAGTGAACCGACAGCGTCCAGAATCTCCTCTTCCCCTAACTTTTAAACTGAACGAAATTTTGTCTGGTCGTAGGATGCAACATCGAGTCCAGGATAAGGCAAAACGCCGTTTTCACTGCAGATGACAGGTCAAATCAATCACGATTGCGTGGGCATGACTATGAGTATTCCCTATCATGGTCAAACGAATACTAAACTAACGTTTCCCCTGCATAAAGTACTTCCCTCATAAGTCAAAACATTCATTTCCCTCGTCGCCTCTTCGCCACCTGTGATTGATTGAGGTATTATTGGTCAATAACAGTTTATAAGTCAGCAACGAATAATGCAGTATCCGTAAACCTGGTCGATAACACCTTTCAACCACTGACCGGAGGCGGGAGAGGGCGCGGGTGGTTAGCAGGGCGAAAACCCGCACTTGGACGTACCACCACATCCCTTGGCCACAACGTACACTGATTAGAATTTTACTCAAGAAAAAAGAAGACGGTGGCTCGGATCTTAACTGACGGCGCATGGACTGGCACCTGGTCGTGCCGCCGAATCTCAAATGTTGGCTTTTGTTATGGGTGCGCAGTCCCAATAACGCCTGCGGGAGTCCGATCTGGTTCCTGCCTTTGTCCGGCGCATTTACCGCGTGGCTCGTTTGAGGAGCATGCAGCGAACATAATAAAGGCTCGACTGTGGGTGCTCCAACAGTCAGAGCTCTAAGGACAAACTCCTCAAAAAGTGTCTCAGCTCTACTCCTTCTTCAAAATAGTCGTCCCCACCAAAAGGTTACATTGTTCCAGAAGAAAAAGAAAGAGGTTTAACTGTCGGACAAAATGGCTTATTTTCCTGACGTTTTTGTGTTCTCCTTCAGTGAACGAGTAACGCTGCCCAATTTTCTGTCTACTTGTACAGAGTCCAGGTGGTCAGTCATTGATCTGTCCTCGTTAGAAGTGTCCGTAAGTTCTACTAAACACATAGCACAGAACCTATCTTTTGCGGCAGTTCGACTGAGATCGCTGACAACTGCATAGAATTCACTACTATTTCTCAAGGGTACCCTAGCACTCGATGCAGCCCACCGCTAAGAAAAATTCCATAGTGATTTTATAAAAGAAAAGTTCCCTCAATACATACAATAGTGCAGGCTTATGATCACAGCTGTTAATTGCATTCAACGTTTTCAGACACTGGTCGGCCTGTGAACTTGAGACCATATGAAAACTTGTATTTTAGAGTCACGAAAATTCCCATTGTAAAATTCAAAAGGCAATTTGGCGAGCATACGTCTGCTTTCGATAAATTTTATTTAGGGCTGTAAATTTATATGGCTACTGAGGTAATGAATAAAAAGATACGGGCAAGTAGATAATTAAGCTGTAACTCGAGTTGGAGGAGGGTAAGGTAGGGTGAGAGGGAGGGTAAGAGTGAAACACCACAATTCCAGTCAGCGTCAGAGAGAAGGTGGGTCCCTGCGAATAAAATTACATGCGGGTAGCTGGCTTGGTGGCTTTGAACCATGGCAACTGTGGGACCTGTATGAAGTTCTTCTGTGCCCATAGGACCAGTCCAAGTAGACTAATTGCAGCCGCCTCTGCCGTAGCCAACAAACGCTGCCCAAGCAGTTTTGAATAGCTTGATGGGACCTTGTAAATCACTCTGAAGGCCTCTCTGGCGTCTACATGGTGACCTGTGTCTACCTTGTGCGCGAGGATAGAGCAGTTGATGTTTTTTATTTAACCCTTTCCTAATCATGCTGGGAGATGGTTTTTTATTCCTTTGGATAAACGTCGGCTCGTGCGACGAATATATTCTGCCCTACAGGAGCAGGTGAAGGAGCAAAAACACATAGAGGTGGTCTGAGCTGGTAGTTTGCCCTTGCCCTCTCCGCATAGGATGGAACTGGTGAAGAACAGCACACGGTTGTCAGCTGCTGGAAAGGTCTGTGATACAGCTTGGGTTAGGCGTCTTCTTAAAAGTTCACTTGGTGCATCCTAGTTAACGTTGGATTACACCTGGGAGCTTGTCTGTTCCAGTTCTCATCGAAAGACTTTTTCGCCAGTAAGGGTATCTTGGTCGATTCATTGCTAAGAACATGGCCGAAAGACCACAAAAGCGACCAATACTGACGGCAGGAAACAAAGGGCTTTTCGTCAGGGTATCAGTTCAAGGGGATGCATCCCGATACATACACTACTGCAAGCTTACGATCAAAGTTTTCAGACACTGGTCGGCCTGTAAACTTCAGACCATATAAAAACTTGTATTCTTGTGACGTCCTTATCAAAGAAATCGAGCGAAATTCTCGGGGGATCGTTTTTGAATTTAAAATTAAACTGTGAACAGGTAGCTACCAGCAATACGTGAAAGTAGGCTAATTTGAAAAGGGGACTTAAGTTTAAACTGCAGAAAAGACCCTTTTTATACGTTCTTCTATTCGATTTGTTTTAGTTGCCCGGTTATTTGCACGGGCAGGCTTTGTTTACTTCTAGAACTTGAGTTTTCTCATTAAAAATGATTTTTTGCGTTTTTTTCCACGATCTTCTTTCTTAAGAAGATAGTACGTCTAAAAGACGTAGTACTACTTCCAATGTAAGTTTTTAAATATCAGGAATTAATGCACCGACCTTAAGTATGTAATTCGGAATGAGTCTTTATTGGCGGAGTATGAAAACCGTCAGTTTTGACGGGATAACCGCGTGATATTCATAAACTGTCAACTGATAATCAGTAGTATTAACATGTCACATTGTATACCATGCAGTGAGCACAGGTACTAGGTAAAAGCCCGGGCACTTGTTTCTTCGATAATCTGCTGCGTCATAACACAACCGTGAGGAGTTCGGCTCATCAATGGGCCTTGAAGCTGATGAACTGAGGCTCAAATATTCATGTCAACTTTCAGACTGAACCTATGAAGTGTCATTCCGAAAATGATCTACTGCAAGTTAACGCACTAATCTCTGAGGAGATTAAAAGCCGAAATTTTAGAACCGGACAATCTACCAAAAGGCACACGAGCAACGCCGGGGACCCATTGATGAGCTGAAATTCTCGTAGTTGTGTCCGCAGCATATTGACGGAACATGTGTGTCTGGGCTTTTAGCAAGTATCTATGCTCTCAATATGCGAAATCATGCAACATGTGTATTACTTATAGTATTCTTTTCACTTGAGGTCGTAAATCGTTAGTTGGGAGCTTTGATCGATGTATTTGGGTTGGTTGCCGAGTGAGTAGGAATGTTTTGCAAATATAGACACAGCTCATGAGTTACGCTATCTGTTATATGTCCTGGTGAGCGGAATGGAGGTCGGTCGTGTGAGCTGATTCGTGTTGATGTCTGAATGTCCAACTTCTTACTGCCCATGGGTTGTTTTGCATTTTTCGTTCACTGTATGAATTTGCTTCTGGGTTGCATATCCGCACTCATGCTTATAGATATTCCTTCAGCTAGGGTGATCTTGCCGAAAATTCGTTTAAATACCCAGAGTTATCCCTCCTACCGGTAACGTGTTAAAAAAAAGCGACCTTGTTAAAGGGCAAGGAGTTTTAAGATGAAAATAGGTTACATACCTAACAGTTCCAACAATATTTAGTGTGTCGGCCGCTTGGCAGCGAAATAGACTGATTTGGGCGGTGTCAGTTACCTTTAGACGGTCTTCAGAGGCAGTACTCAGACGTTATTCTCTACATGACTCCTGAAAATAGTTACAGGAGCATACAGTCAGAGGCGGTAGGTTCGGCGAACATGCTAGTTTAGCCCTCCCTACAGAGTCCCGACAAAAAGAAAGTGGGGGAAAAACACTTTGGAGGCTCTTCACGAGAACAGTCTGGGTTTTTTTCTATGCAAGCCAATGTGAGCTCGATGAAGAGTTCTCAGGTGGTGGGAAGCAGGCAGGGACTTGTAATCGGGCCGGACGCGACTTTGGACGAAGATATGCACTAGTGAGTCTCGTTGCCCCAGCGAAGGCGATGTGAACTGTTTGTTGGGCCTAACAGGGGAACTACTGCATGCTGCCAGATGGCGAAAGGGCCAGGAAAACCAAGAGGACGTGAACTAGGCAGAATGGTATTACCGTTTCCCTGTCGGTTGCGATCCGGTATATACAATGGGTGAGCGCTCCTCTACCATTGTATATACCCAATCGCAACTGACGGGGCAACGAGCCCATGGCTCAGTAGTTAGAGCGGTCGACTTCTAACCAAGAGGTTGCGGGATCAAGCCCCAGGTGTTCCACACCTCGGAGTTGGGAATGGCTGGCTGACGACGGTCAATAAGCCGGAAATGGACATTCAAGTCTCCCTTCCCTTTGTCGGTAGTACTAGAAAGAATGTTATTACCGACAAAGACAACGGAGACTGAAATGGCCATTTCTGGCTTATTAGCCGTCGGCAGCCAGTCATACCCAGCCTCGAAATAGGGAATACCCGAGGCTCGAACTCGCGACCTGTTAGTTAGAAGTCCAGCCCTCTAACTACTGGGCGACGAGCCCAGAGCATGGTGCTATAAGGGTCCCATCACACATCAATATGAATGTTTTTATAGTCCTATCTCTGGGCTGTCAGCCAGAAGAATGATACAATCTTTTAGGGGGCCCACGTCAGCGTCAGCCAGCTGATGGACGGAGCTGCTGTGGGGATGAGTGCAGGTGGACAGGCAAGACGACTCACACAGCGTCAAATTTTACTGTAGCCCAACAGAGACATGATTGCGTACCGCCAAATAGTCAGAGGGCGAGAGGAGAGTAACTGTGCCGGAATGCTGCAGAAGCATCGAGTTACCGGTTCCAATATTCGTCAGTTAGGACTGAGAAGTCGCGAGCACTGATCAGGGTAGTGGGTCACTTGAGAATTTAGACATGCGTAGAGAGATTTCTGTGATACCGGGGTGAATTTCACCTTTTGTCACCATGCAGTTTAAGTGGAGCGGCAGGGTAGGCTGAACCCAGCGACTGTTTAGGTATCCTGGCCCTATCTAAGCCTTGCGATAGGATTTTGCAGAAGCGCATTTTACCTATGACCAGAGATCTCACACAGGCACGCCTGCTGACATTAAAATACTCCGTTCGATAATAGAGCATGTACCTTTTCGATCCGTTGGTTAGAGAGTTATTTGCCTCCAAACGGGCCACATGGCAGATGCGCTGGACCAACACGGGGGCCATACCGCATTCTGGCAGACGTTATCGGATTGTGCACCATAACAAACGTCAACATTCTGGGGTGCGGTGACAGACCCGATTGCCGGCAGACGTCGCACACACTGGGACCCCTGCCTGCCTCCCCATTGTTGTTGTTGCTGGTCAAAAACCTGGTCATTTGCTGTGTGGACCAGGGGGAGTGGAGCGCCAAGGTCCGGACTGGATCATGTCATCCGCCTGCGCCCTCCCCCACATCCGGTCTTCCTGACTCTGTCTTGACACCGGGTTCAGGTGGGGGAGGATGAGGGAGTGCTGTAGATGCAGCGCAAGTCTACTACCACTACAAACTAATTCCCGCACAAGCCACCGACCCTGTTCTCCTCTTGTTTTGTAGCACACGTTGGACATCGTCGACAACGATGGTCGAAGTATCGGTTAGAGAGTTAGCTGTCTCTGGATGAGTAATCCAAGATCTGAGGACGCCTATGATACATGGACAATTTGGTTGTCGCAAGCAATCATGTCCACTGCGTGTCCAATGGAGTAGGCACAGCATCCGTAACCTAGTTTACAATGAGGCAAACTTACACAGCATCTACCACACCCTCTCCTC
>CACRXP010000576.1:111206-134465 GCA_902702965.1 Spirometra erinaceieuropaei
AGTAAAGCGGCAACTACACCAAAAATAAGGCACGTAACGAGAGAAATACTTCATGTTTTTGGAAACATTTGGATAAGGCTAACTATAGGACCACAAAACTGGGGCTCCACACCCTGTTCCTCCGGTGTCATTTTAGTATTTAGCTATTAATTAGAGTACAACACACTAGATGGGCTATTTAACTATTGATATCCAGTCTCTGCTCCATAAGAAAGACTCACCTATCACGAAACTTATTTAGGTCTCAAAGTTTTAGAAAAAAAAGCAAGTTGGAAACTAGTGGGTTAGCAACCGTCGACGGTAGGAGCATAATTTTAACAGGAAGTGCTCAATTGAAGTCTTCTTTCAATGTTTGGTAACTCAAACTGGGAAATACCTTTAATATTGCTTTATCACAGAAACCCCATAGATAAGTCTCCTCACATTTTGAAGTCAAAAAGAGACCTGAGACTACTTACTTTATCCGTTTGATGATTTACAAAACCCTTTTAGCCATTATATGAACGTGTAGCCATCCTCAGACTGCTAGTCCTGGTCGCTGAGTAGTGCTAATGGCCACTGGCTTCGAAAAGACTTCGATATTTCATAAACGTAGGTAGGCCCAGTGCCTGGTAATTCTCTCCCCTACTTATTACAACAGGTGCCTTGGACTCGAATATCCATCTAAAATCATTGATTACACATTTTTTCAGAAGAATTTGCGGACTTGAGAATATTTTATTTAAGGAAGATAAAGAAAAACATTTGTCCAAGACTTGAGCGTAGAACCGTTTAGTTTTTGCTTTCCAGTTTGGAACGGATCCAGACACCATCACAGTAAAGTTTGCGGTCACCCAGGAAGTAGATCGTTCGTTTGAAGAAGTGATAATATACAATTGACCCTAAATAGGGAAGGAATCAGTTTCAATCTCACTGAAGTGAGCAGTTGAGAAGGTGAACAGGTATTTAAGAGGTTCAACCACAAAGACCCAAATATGTCCTAAAGTACAGATTTGGGCGAGAAACGTCCCAAGATTAAGCTAAAGTTTTACAAAAAAAGACAGTGATAAACTCTGTTATCAGCAATCATATCATATTTTGTGAATAAAGCTCGCTATAGACAATATCACAATCAGGGCGTCAGAGAGACCGGTATGCAATAACTAACCACCAACAGAACACCACCAGTTACGTCCTGAGCCCTAGTCTGTCCCGAAATGCAATATAAAAATAATAATACTCTTGCATTTACTTGTAACTGACTGCAGACTCTGAGAAGCATGTCTGCACTGCAGAAGCTTAACATTCAGGCCCCTACTCATTGCAAAATCGAAACTAACAGCAGGCACTTTGTTAAGATCAAGTGTTCCAGAGTGCAGATCCAACTGGTGACTGGTAAAGCATTAGTCAAGCAAAAATCAATCAAAATAGGCTAAAATGCTCCACAGAGCGTAAAAACCTCAGAATGTCGTGTTTATAAAGCAACAATCTGTTCGCGAAGACTCTATGATAGGAATATCAAATAGTTGCCTTTGTAGACTAGAAAAAGACATAAGCAGATGCCGAAGAACTAAGAAATTACACTATTACGATTTTTCGGTGCCTAAATAAAGCCGATTTGTCAAGGTGAACGTAAACTGAATCTTCTATAACATTCCGAGACACATTGTTCTTCCATAGGCAGTAAGAACATTTGACTAGGCCTCGTTATGGTACGTCGTAATTTTTATGCAAGAAACGGTCCAGCACGCGTAACTTTGGCTGACAGTTTTGATTAAGATTGTTTTTCTAAGTTTTTTTGCCGTTAAAATACTTAGTTTAGTAAAAACAACGAACAAATAAACGAAACTTGTGTCCTGAAGTCAATAACATGTCACTCGAACTCCAAAAATTAGTAAGAACACGATCAAATTTTCACTAGATGAGTCGGAGAATATAAAGAAAGTCTAGAAAATTACCAACGTGACCAATGCTAATACCTGCAGATCATAAAGAAGCTAACAAATAACGAGATTTGGTCATACCCGTCGTGATCATGTGAGAATATTTGACAACATTATGGAATGTGCTGTAGTCAATGGAGTATAGAGAAAAGCGGCAAAGATCTAAAATACTATTGAGCAGTGTAAATAAGTTGGAGGATTAACTGCCTTTTTAAATACTGTTATAATTTCTTTTTGCGTAGTCCACATTCTTGTCACTGTTCGTCCGAACGGGCATTCCCAGACCCGATAGATTAAGACAGATTCCGTAGCCTAATCATCATTAACTTAAGAACTCATTTGCTTAGGTATTACCAAAACAGTTTTTTCTGCCTTTGATAATAGTTGATACAAACCAAGATACGAGTTCCAGGAACAGTTGATAATGAGTAGAAGCGCTCGCTGGAGCAAGAGCTTTATTCGCCTGACGTTTCGGATTCTCGCTCGAAGTCGTCATCAGAGAAAGTGGCAGATACGGGTGATTAACGCACAGGAAGTTGTAGTATTTATAGGATGCATTTATGACACTGGAACCAATACGCCAGTCTTAGTGCGGAGGAGTTGTAAATGTCCGATTAGGCCGATGTGTAGTACAAACGCACCATTGCATTTAAAACAGGGTGTTAACTGGTGGCCTTTTGACGTTCGATGCCACCAGTATTAAAGAGAGTGGTGGAGGTGGAGTTGGAAATGCTGGTGTTAGAGAAGTCTTCAAATATAAGAGGTAGGTTTGTTAATATGATATTACGGTGAATTCCACTGTCAAAGAAAACCATATGGTCGACTCGATCCATGCAGGGGCTGAATGCCAGAAAACTATTTATCACTGTTGCCTGCCAATAACGCTTACGTTGGACATATTGCTCGACAATATCCAATGACATACTAGCACCCCAAATGGTTTATTAAACGTTGCCTCTGACTACCCAACATAAGTATAACGTAATCCTCAGTCAGATGGATCCGGTTTATCAGCTGGTATCCTAGCTGTCTTAACAGAAATTTTGTAAACGATTGGTAGCACCAGTTAGGTCAAAATTCTTCCAAATAACTTGTCCGCCGAAAAATTTAAAGATAAGCCATTTTGTTAATTTTTCAGCGCTGTAAACATTCTAACGGAAAACATGGTCTTAAAGGTGAAGAGGAAATTAAAAGTAAACACAATTTTTTGCATGCTTATGATATAAAACTATACGAGTTCACAAGCCATATGATTTGTGCGAGAAGTCCCAAAAATGAATATTTATGATAGGCGAATTTTGCTACACAGTCAGACAACTGTCATGACACTTTGAGGATTTCGAAAAACCCAGAAGGTCAGATTTCCACTGTAGTTGGGGCGCCATCCGTTCAAACTAAGCCATAAAGGCAGTAGTTTGCACTGAGATAGCATATTTTTTGCTGTCGTCAACTGCAAAACTTCTACCGGTAGGTCGATTAAGTGAGACATTCGGCTACCTGTCAGTTGGCAGTTAATTACCTTGCTTCTTGTACAATTAATGGGAATGTATACATTCCCGTGTGTACGCACCTCGACTGCTTATAAGCAGTCGAGGTGTGTACACACGCAATTAATTTAAGTCTCTACCCCGACTGCGAACCGTAGGCATGCGCAGCATCTTCACGGCTGAGATGTTACCTGACTTGTTATTTATATTTCGTAAACCAGCTCAGTAAAATATCATAGATCTTTCCGAAATCGTGCCCCCCTTAGGCTCTGCAAAAGGCTAATATGAATACAAAAAGAGTTACATGTACGCTGGCCGGCAACAAGTGCAAGGTAACCTGGATTTGAGACCAATTGTTTTGTATTGTTCCATCTCAAAATCTACATGTGATGGGCATTTTGAAATAAACTACACCAACTTACCAAGCCCCAGGAATGTGCTGCAACACAAAGAGCGAAGTATATAAAAACAACAAGAAAAGTCCCCCTCAGTTGTGTGAATAATAGTCGCATGAATCCAGCTTGAAATAGATATGTGTTAAAGAGCTGTAAGGCGATAACTATGACGGCGAATACAACAATCAAGTCTTGAAGGCTGAAAGCAATGTTTAAATGCCCAAAATGGGAGTTACATGTAAACGACAAGCAACCGAACATTGAGGGAACCAATATGATCAGCGATTGAATTTGCAAAGATGTCGTATATAATGAAAACAAATTGGACAACAACCAACAGCTGATAATGCATAAGTTGAAAATTGCGCAAGCTCACAAGGTCATTCGTTGCCACTGTAGTTGTCGAAGCCACTGAAGAATGCAATATAATTAAAGACTTGTCGAACAGACGCGAAGAGGTGAGTTCTAGGAAGTAGTTCGGAAAAATGAGACACGACCATTAGAACAAGAATGATCTGTCAAACAGTCAAAGACCCGTTATAATTGTACTATTTTGTTATCCGAAGTTTGTTCCAAGTACAGTGATGATGAGAAGTTAAAATAATTTAAAACAGGACGGCCAGCAGAGCGATGAATAACAGTGCTGACCAGAGACTCCAACTAGAATAAGGCGAAATAAAAAAGAAAACGCATATATTATCAGTTCGGTGGAAAAAAATAAAAGGACTAGGTTAAGTACCGAGAGGACCACCATGGCAGATGATATACCCAGTGGATTTAAGAGTCTCTAATAGACCGACAGTCGACAGATAAAATGACCGTTTTTAAATGGAGTAGAATCTGCAAAACTGTCAGTCGGATTACGTTAGTTCCATCCTAAAAGTATAAAAGCTAAGTGTTTGAGAAGAAAGCGGCGCCCAGATACGTTAACGTATCTCATGAGGCGGGGCCATGAGGGGGCCAGAGGGGGCTGGTGCTGGCAGGGTTATGTAGTATGCTAAGATATATACAGGGTTTCTTTATGCAATGCATTTTCAATCGGAAGAAAATTCCAAACAAATGTACACCTATGGAGTAAGAAAATGCACTGACACGTATAACAAAGGGAAATGAAATGATCTGCGAGGAGTGGCGTATCTTATAAAGCCGATTAACGGGCGTACGGATGCGAATATTGGGAAATGTGACAATCAAACTTATACTAAACGGTAACAAAGACTAGCATAAAGACTTCTGAAAAGAAAAAAAGTACGTTTGGAAAATTTTCAAACCTTAGCACAGGAAATACTACCCTAATAGCAAAAAGAGTTCTGAACGAGCCCAATCACAGGTCGTTTGATGAATTGTGTAAACTTTTTGGCGGTCTGATGTGGTCATTTTTCTGAGCTCACTGAGAGCTGGATGTAAAAATCCCAGAAAGAGATCACGAAACGGACTTGCAAGCTTATTGCGAGCATGAGTCGAGTTCTAAAAACCGAGTTTCCCGCTTTACACAAGCAGGGGTCCCCATTCATTGTACCGTCCCCCCCCCCCCCCTTAGTAGTATTTCCATCGAGACCTCGTAATGAAAACGAAGTAATACATTTAAGCAAAAGAACCAGTTTATTAGGGACGAAATGTAAGACGGGGACGGTTTTTTTAATGTGCTAGAGGATTTTGTCTCCTAGATTGTTGTCCGATTCGTCCGTTGTGGATTGGAGGTCTACAAGCGAAATAATGAACACTGGTAAGTGAAAACAATGTTGTCTAGTACAAAATTAAAGTTTGTTAATAACGTGAATATATTACAAAGTGCCAACTGTTATTTGGCTTCTGTAGGCCATATGACATTGCTGTTGATAACGGTCTTGTGTTTACAAAGTGCACTTTTCAGGCATTGTCGATCAGACTTGCTATCCTTATTCCATCTGTTGAGAGCCTCTGAAACACACATGATTAAGCACGCAAAACACAAATATTACGCTGGATGGCGGGGTCGACTGGAGATTCAAAAAACTCCTGGCTTCCTGTTTTCCTTTCGTAGAAGGTTAGAGATTGGGCGAAGTCCTCTGTGAAGAGGACGAAGAAAATTCTTGCAGCGAATGCTGCGGTATTTCCGCCTCCAATAGAACACAAGCAGGACATATGTGTCTGGTATTTTTTGTAAAAGACGTTTATGCCGAACGCCGTCTTAACGCTGCAACGGACGCTGCGATCGTCAGTTGGTTACAGACAGTCATCGTGCTTATTCATTGTACCTTTGGGCCGTCAGCAGCTGACGACTGCGATGCTGATGTCGTCTGACCTTGAACCTCCTGACATGGGGTCTCAAATTCCGCCTTTTTTCGTTTTGATCATTCCGCTATTTTTCACTTGACTCCTTTTTAAAGGTCGCTTTTTATTGCTGGGCATGATTTCACCCAGTCTTGTTAGACAGTTTGGTAAAGAAGCCACATTTCGCGAAGCGCCATTTTATTGACGCCTATTCCTAGTTTTGTAGTAAACCCACGGTAGCATTTGCTATTCTGTGAGTTTTGTTGTACGTTAGCAACGCTTCAATCCTTGTACTGCAACGGAAAAAACTTTTATCGTACCCTGTAATGTCCCGAAGAACAAGTGCTAACAGACGAAGGCTCGCGACCTCTCCGCCGTCTCTGAGTGCTAGAATCGTGACCGGAGACACAGCGGGTGTCAGTATGTGTTCGCTACCTTCTCTGGATATGGTTGACTCAAAACTCTCATTAGCGCATGTAGAACCTCAAAACCCTTTAATTGTTCAACATGGAGCCTCTGCTGGTCGTAACAGACCATCAGCCGTCGAAATGATAAATCATTTGATGTATGGTGATCTAAGCAGCACTTTTCAAAAAACACATAAAAAAGCTTTTAAAATTTCTGGGGTAATAAGCTGTGAACCTGAGGAGAGGATAAAACGCAAGCATAATTTTATGCTGTGAAACATTCCAAATGACATATCTGTTTTAAGAAGGATGGCATCTGTTCCTGCAGAGTTGTGGCTTGGGTTTCACTGTCACTCAAGCTAAATGACTGTGCTAGCTCAGCCGTAATGCACCGATACTATTTACCCTTTTCTCCTTGATAGAAGTCGACTTCATCTTTTCGAGGAAGGAGATCACTAGAGATTTCTAACGTAAATGGCATTGTTCAGCTTCGTCGGACTTCACGCCACTGCAGCGAAAACTGAACAAATGTAACATGTCGAAAACTAACACCGACATAACGACAATTGTTGCAATTTTGAATAAGCCCTCATTAAAATCATCTGCGTTCTCACCACGTCATGGCATAGTCGATTCCGTAGGCAACTCGACTATTCCTGATGCTGATGTTTTTAAACGTATCAACATGCCTGGCATACAAACATCCCTTCCGACTAACCCAGCAACCCATAGTAAACCTAAGCAAGTATCTAATTCAAAGGCGAATCGGAGTGCCGTCACAGCCGCTCGAGCAGAGGGTAAATCTAGTAATTGTTAGAAACCCTTTCCTCCACAGCCGCCTGTTATTGCCTCAAACATCACGGCCCCAAACATGACGTGTATCCATATATCCTCCTAGCCTCATCTCGAAGCGGTTAAGCTGAATATGCCGACATTCCCGCCCATGAATATAATTCCTGCCCAAATTGAAATTATGTGTTCCCATCCCCAAAATGTTTTCTCCTAGGCCGTCATAACAATGCATTACTCATGCTAATGTCCCCACTGAGTCACTTAACTCACCCGATTTTCAGTTTTACTCCGGAGGGAATACGTTGTTATATCCGGCTCGTGGATTTACCGCAGAAAATCTGCCAGCCAAAAAAAAATCATGAGTTCCCCTACCCGTCATTTCCTCTCACAAATCCTACTCCCCTTTATTCACGTTAGGGTCTACTGATGCTACAGTTTTTTTGCAGAACCAGACAGGTGCATCCGGACCGTATGTTCCATGGACAGCCAATCACTGGACGACGTATCCCAACTCCCTTAGAAACAAACAGTCTTTTCTCTTACTTTCTTTGCTCTTGCTAAATAAGATGACTCTGCTTCAGAATTTGGTGTTCATCAATTGCCCAGATATTGACTTAGTAACTGAGGCATCGGCAACAGCTTCCTAGCTGATTCTGAACTCTCTCGTCGAGGCTTTATTTGCATTCGAAATGATCGTCCAGACTGCCGTGGTGGGAGCAATTGTGTCTACGCTTAGCATTCACTTACATTTCTGCTGCTGGACCTCCCGCATTTTTCCGCGGTAGAGGGCAGCTGCTGGCTCCAAGTTGCTGAAGAGGTCCAGCTGACAGAAAATCGTTCGTTAAAAATCTCGACAATTTTCCTTTGAAATGTTCGAACTTATAGGAAAAGGCAGCAACTCATCTTCTGAGACGCTTTCGGGAATTCTATAGCTGATGCCTAATTGACAGTCGATAGTTTATTATCCGAAACGTTCATGTAAACTTCGATAGTTCCGCTTCCGACCGTTCTTGAAACTATAACTTCCGCCCTATGGGACGTGACTGTAGCGATTCTTGCGTTTTCTCCATTCTCATTGCCCTGGAACTGATGACATCCCAGTTAGCATTCTGATGGCAGATGCAAATGAACTTTTCTCGTCCTTCCAGTGCAAGATATTTATTCTCGCTCTTGAAACTGAAACCTATCCTACGTTGTGGAGGGAATCATACATTCTGTCTATCTCCCAGCACGGTCACTCTACGTCATCTGACGACTTTCGGCGAATAAACACCTTCCGCACAGCCTCGAAATATAAGACATATTGATTAAAGATAAGATGATGTGTCACTTTAGAGAGAATAACCTACTGATTGATGTTCAGCATAGATTCCTCAAAGCTCGGTCTTGTCACACCTGTCAGCTCTATTTCTTTGGTCATGTTCTCCAATCTTGGGATAATGGTTATGCGCTTTACACAGTTTATTTCGATTTCACAAAGGCTTTTGAACGTGTTGGCCATGCTTTTCTTCTCTTGAAACCTTCCTCTATTGGAATAGGTTGCAAAATTTCTGAACTTTATATCCTCTTGTCGGGCTGGTTGCACGCAACGAGTCAAGGTTTCCAATGCCATCTCCAACTCCACATGTGTGGGAAGTGGAGTCATTCAGAGTAGTGTACTCCGCCCGCTAGTATTTTACCTTTTTGTTAACGAACTGCAAAATTTATTTAAGAGTCGTAAGACCTTCATGTAGGCCGATGATCTTAAAATGGCATATACGTATAAGCCAGTAGATCGTGATATCGTGCTTGAGCTCCTAGAGAGCGACCTACATGCCTTCTCCCAGTGATGCCGCACATGGCACCATCTCCTCTCTTGGCACAAATGCTCAGTCATGGTGGTCGGCGATGACCACGAACCTTAACTAAGTTTTGACAGTCACGACATAAATGTGCCTAGGTTTATTTAGGATCTGGGTGTATCATACTTCAAGAGTTTTAATCTTTCAGAACGCTGCGCCCTGATAGTCCCCAAAGCACGTAGAACGGCCGGGTTTATCCTCCTAAATTTTAAAAGCAGCGAGATTATAATGCGCATTTATAAAATGTACATTAGACCTGGCCTAAAATACTGTCCATTTTTCTTTAGCCTTATGCGTGCTGTTGAGCGGAAGAAAATAGAATCCGTTCAAAGTTTTTTTCACCAAGGGAGTTTTGACCTTGGACCGCCAGTATTTGACCTGCTAGGAAAGTTGCTGGCTTACGGGTCTTGGACTTTGTGCTTTCGTTGCTTGCAAAGGGACTTTTCTTACTTTTAAGCTTTTGTACAATCGTACCTTTAACCCCCTCACTACTTTAAGACATCCGGTTCGTCCCCAACGTAACAATCACCATGAGGTATTTTTCATTTCTTCCTCTGACACATTCCGTTAAGTATCATCCTTTCTTCTCTGTGAAAACAGTCACGATTTGTAATAGATTACTCAGGAACGTGAAACTTATGCAAAATTATTCCTTGTTTAAGAGAACTATTGCTTGTTTCTTGCATTCATGAAGCCCCACGAATTTTGGGTGCTGAATCCAGCGATCGAATATGAAATAAGGATAGCATGCGTGCCCTCGGATCCACATGACCGGTCTCAGCATGGACAATTTTATAGCCAACAGCGACAACTGTTCTTCAGTGCTTCTGTTTGATTCAATTCCAACTTTACAAAAAGAATTGGCGACTGGTAATATCCGACGAAGTGTTACCATCCAGTTCTGGCCGGACGAAATTTATTGGGCAGCAGTTTTTTTCTCCTGAACCATTCAAACTAAAAAACACCATGCCCTATATTTATTCATGAGGAATTTTTTTCAATGTTAGCCCGGGCCGTGTTTCATTTTTCCATGGAAGTGCCTGTTAAGTGACATTGAGAACAAACACAACAACAAAAAACAACATAAATCAGAGCGGCTAACTGTCGAGACGTGGTTCTCCGATGCCCACATTATCAATGGGCATCTGGACCTTCCTGCAGCTTTCCAAGTCCTACGTCATCATAATCGTAGAGCTCAGGACCAAACAACCACATGTGACTTAAGAACGCCGTACAGAGATAGCCTGATGCTGCGCTTACTCGTTGAGGCAGAAGAAGAACCGCCAGACCGACCGCCCGACGAAGGTCCGCTCAGCTCCCCACGACGGAGTGGTGACTCACAAAGCACACAGGCAAAAACGCCCGTCAACCATCTCCCGAGAGGCTGAGGCAGCGAGGGGAGTGAAAAATCGATCAGCATGAGGCCGACCAACACAAGATGCCACTTTAAATTAAATTTCTGGTCGATTAAGGGCATTTTAAGTTTTGACGTTGGAGAGCCGACCAAGTTATTTGAAACATCAGCATTTAAATAAACCTGATCCGGAGATCCTATCTTCCTCTTCAAATCATCTTCATTATTAACGTTTTTAAAATGCTTCATCTTGCTCCAGTAAGATGATGCCTGTCAGTTATTTTGTAAGCGGAGAATATTTGCGTATTGAATACAAGTCTTTACTCTGCATTCCATTAACAATGAATAATCAAGAAGTAAATCTACTAAGCTGACATGCTATAATTCTTTAATATCCGGAAATTATAGGGGCTTATGCCATTAGTAATTTCTTAAAGGGAGTATCGGCCAGATGTTTTTTTAACAAATAAAACTTATCCACTTCTCAGTGCAAAAAAATGCGACGACTGCATCGACGTGTGTTTTGTTAAGGGGAGGAATCTATGCCTGTAAGGATGGATTCGACTGTTTGTTTCATTGCATTAAAGTCGTAAATAATGAACAGTGTTATATTGCCTCAAATATTCTGATGAGGGTTCATATTGGACGAAGGTTAAATCAATCGGAACTGTTGATAGCGATTCGCTTTGATGCATCTCTTTCCCGGTATGAATTAAACCGGACTAGAAAGAGCGGAATACGCTTTAATTTGAAATAATAAATCCCAAATCTTCAGCACAAAATGGACTCCATTCACTGTGGACAGAAGATAAGTTAACAATTTACGAATGAGTTTAAAGTATTACACGAAGGGGACGACTGCTCTGGGGACGATTTGGGTTTTTGCCGCTGTATTTCTGTCTCTTCATACGTAGATAGCGCGCCATGAATGGGAATGCAGAATTCAGATATTCCGATGTACGACAGGAGATAAATCGAAGGCCGCGAAACATGGGTGGGTAGACTTCGCATATATTAGTTCAGAATGCAGGGGATGGGCAACGACATCCAGAATTTGACCAAAAAATTGTTTGGCCGAGTTGAAGTGTTTTTGTAGGCTAATATCGACTAAAAATACATAAAAACACCGTCAGCAGAAGAGAGCACTCGGAGGACACGTTTTAAAACTAGCCGATCTTTTGTGAGCAAAGCGCGAAGAATGACAGGAGACTTATAAAGAATAAGAGGAAAAATGCAGGCATCTGTGAAACGCTAGACTAAGGGTTGGGATATATGGTAGGAACGCAAAAGACGGATATAAATAAAAAGTTTACGCACTTTGGTTAAAGGAACTCAATATGTAGGGACAATGAAAGATGATAATAATAAATTTTATTCATGACCCATGGGGTCGTATCGTAGCAAATAAAAATAACTTTTGCATTCATTTTAGAATTTTAGACGAGGTACACAGAATTATTACAGAATGATATTACCGACAAAGATAAGAGAGACTGGCCTATATCATCCCTATCTCATGCGCCGCTGTGCGGCTGCTGGTTGGGCTCGAGAGAGAGTCCATAAGGCGCAACGGAACGAGTGATTTCCGTAAGAACGATCTGTGAGCGTCCACTACCATAGAATTATTACAATACTTAATTCATAGTTTTTGAATAAGTACAATGCTGCGAAGAATGTTGAGCGAGCAGTAAAAAATCCTAGCGTAAGCAAAGTGAGTATGCTAGGATTAGAACTATAGGAGAAAAAACTCTCGCTCCTGAATATATAAAAAGCAGGCAGGACCGGTCTCTATTTGGCATTTTATGGCGGATTCATGGAGGGGTAAGTAGGCGGGTCAGGCAGGACTGGCCTGCTTGTAGACTTGAGTAAAAGGTTCGAGTCGGGAATTATCAAGAAAGAATTCATATGCCGGATGAGGCCATTCATGTCAAAGTGGCGAATTAAAAACCAGTTATGAGGCGACAGGAACCCAGATGCGATGAGTTACATCAAACCGAAACCAGCCGATGAGGTTTCAAGGGAGATGCTACCAGACTACTAGTATTTGGCAAATACAGAAGATTCCGCTAAGAGCGTCGATAGAGCGCATTCTGTGAGGGCACGATGCATGGACTGAAAAACCGAAAAAATAACACTTTTGATGAGAAATCCTAGGAAGCGATAAGATTCACAAAAGAAGGAAATGTGAGCAGATACGAGAATTTAATGGCGGCATACGAAATTCCCAGTGGCCCTTTCTCAGTGTTATAGAGAAAATTGACCGGGAAGGATGAGGAAAATAAAAGTTTTATCGATTCTGTATTCAGGTAAAGGCGTAGCCTTATCCTCCAGAGGAAAGTATTTCTGGAAGCGAAAAATAGGGAACGCTTAGAGGTGGAGGAAGCTGGAGGAGGTATAATCAAGGAAGAGTTACGAAGATTGTATGGACAACTACTAGGGGTAAGTGCTGATGTTCCGAGGAAGATTTGAACTATTATGAATGCGAAAGAGGAGGAAGAAGCCTGCTCTTAGTCTTCGAATCCATAAAAAGTTTAAGTTAAGTAGCTGGAATCTATCTGAGTAGGGGATATTGGGATGTCCCCTGCCTAACAGTTTTCTAATAAAACATCGTTGGATATTTTAAATTTTTAAACGACTAGCCTCGTTCATCAAACCAAAGAATGGGCAACAATACCCGAGAATGGGAAGTACAAACATACGATAGAGCCTTAATTTAATTTCAAGAAGATAGAAATTGTAAGAAATAAAGCCACAAATCTGGGCAGCTTTGGCTGTAATTCTGTCAGCGTGCGGCGAGAGATCAAGATTACTAGTATAGCTTAAACCTTAATACTTGGTGTTAGTACATTGAGTCGTAGGTGTGCCTTGAATGACCACTGGTTGGGGTAGCCTAATCAAAAAGTAACGCTAGTATATCTGAGAGCGGGTACCTCATTGAAAATAATGTCTGAGGATTCAGGACTAGGAGAGGGCCGTAGCTGCAAAACACACCGAACTGATTTTGGATTCTTAATTAGAAGAATATTATCTTGCAACCATACTGAGATATGGTCAAGGCCACCTTCCAAGGACTGAAGACATGTCTGATTTCTGACAGGGTGGTTAAAAATCACAAAATCAGCATTCTTAATTAATAGAGAGTCGTTTGGGGATTTCAGATCGTCACTGTGGAGGAAGGAGAGTTGAGAGGACAAAATGGGAGTCTGAAGAACTCCACGGTCATTGGGAAAGGCTGTAGATTCGGGTTGAACAAGAGGAGAATAAAACATACATTCTATTATCAGGAAAATCCTTCCAAACTCGGGCTTCTCCGTTCGCCCCAAAACATCCTTCCAAGTGCTTGTTCAGGCACAAACAACTCGGACAATGCGCTTCTTGAAAGCAGCCTACATACGGTAGGAGAAATCGGACCTATACACAAGGCTAGATTATGTAGTCAAGCTATACTTGTCCTGAAAATTCCGAGTCTTCCGATTCACACATTCCACTTGTGTGTAAACTTTCGCCTTCATCTCCTGTAAATTGCGCGATTAAGGCACCGTTTTCATTAGTAGATTTGTGCGCAACTAACTGTTCCAAGGCCGCTGGTTATCGAGTTCATGTGCGAATTCAAACTGCTGTATTCCTCTTATTCGATATCTGTGGTATGTAGCGATGTGGTTGCGTGTTTTAAAATGACGCGCATTTTGTTGGTGCCTGTAAATTAATAATAATAAAAATAATTTTATTTAATTCAAGTTTATAGGCATTGTCAGGGAAGCGTTAAACACAAACCCGGCCAGCAATGAAAAATACTCCCGTGGAAAAGGAATAAAAATATAGTTGATGGTGGTTTTATGGTTTGGAGTGCTCAGGAGAAAAAAGCTGCTGGCGTCAAACTTTCGACAGTCAAGAAGGGAGGGGCTGCCCGGTATCGGATAATATCAGTCGCTAATTTCTTTCACTAAGTTGGTGCTAGTCCAAACAGGAGCGCCGAAGAACAGCTGTCGCCGTTGGCCAAAGAGATTGACCGTGGTGAGACCGGCCATAGAGATCAGAGACCACAAACGCCATGGCTACGGTACAGTCTATCAGAAGTTTCAGCATTCAAAATTTATGGAAGTTTTCCTGAATGCAAAAATCGAGTAATAGTTCTCTTAAATAAAGTATAATTTTGCGGAGTTTTCACACTCATGGGTAGTTTATTCCAAATAGCAATTGCATTTACAGGAAAGAACCGACGATATTTAACAGTACGTGCCAGAGGAAGAAATAAAAAGACCTCACGGTGACTGTTACATCGTGGGCGGATATGATGTCTTAAAGAGATGAGTGGGTTAAATGTGTGATTATCTAGTCCCTTTTGTAATCTACGGAACAATAAAGGATCCAGGTCTGTAAGCCGGCAACGTTCTTGGTAAGACAAATGTCGGTGTTCTGGGGTTAAAATTCTCTTGGTGAAAAAGTGTTGGACGAATTCTACTTTCTTCTGCTCGCCAGCACGCATGAGGCTAAATAAAAACGAACCGTATTCCAGGCCAGGTCTAACGTACATGTTGTAAGGGCGCATTCTAATGTCCCTAGTTTTAAAGTTTCGGGGGATAAACCCGGTGGTTCTACGTGCTTTGGAGACTATCAAGGCACAGTGCTCCGATAGATTGAGATTCTTGGAGTATGATACGCCCAGATCATTAATAACCCCATCACACTTATGGCGTGACCTTCAATACTTAGTTGAGGTTAGCGGTCGTCGCCAACCACCATGACTGAGCATTTATGCCAAGAAAAAGAAAGGCGCCATGTGCGGCACCACTGGGCAAAGGCCTAAAGGTCGTTCGTTAGGAGTTCAAGTACGGTGTCACGATCTGCCGACTTATGTCGATATGCAACTTTAAGATCATCGGCATACATGAAAGGCTTACCATTCTGAAATAAATCGGATACATCATTAACAAAATGGCAAAATAAAAGCGGGTCGAGTACATTACCCTGAATGACTCCACTCCTCGCATACGTGGGATTGGAGAGAGCATTGGAAATCTTAACTCGTTGTGTGCGAGTGCCCAAATAAGAGGATGTAAAATTTAAAAGTTGGCAATCTATTCCAATAGAGGACAATTTCAAGAGGAGAAGAGCATGGTCAACACGATCAAAAGTCTTAGTGAAATCGAAATACACTGTGTAAAGTGCAAAGCAATTGTCCCTAGATTGGAACACATAGTCGAATCAAGTGAGCCGACGGGTATGACAAGACCGAGCTTTGAGGAATAAATGTTGAGCATCAATCAGTAGGTTATTCTCCCTTAAGTGACACATCATGTTGTCTCTGATCAGCGTCTCTAAGATCTTAGAAACTGCGGGGAGGGTGCTTATTGGCCGAAATTCATCAAATGACGTAGATTTGCCGTGCTTAGGAATGGGCAAATTGTGTGATTCCTTCCACAAGGTAGGATAAGTTTCACTTTCAAGAACGAAATTAAATATTTTGCATAGGAGGGATGGGAAAATCGTATTTGCATCGACTTTTAAAATGTTTACTGGGACACTAACAGGTCCTGGACGATGAGATTGGCGAAAACGCCGAATCGAAATATTCACGTCCCACAGAGCGAAAGTTATAGTTTCTAGAACCGCCCCAGTCAGTGCCTGGATGGCCCGAAGCGAAGTGGTAGAGTCTTCAATAAAGGTTTTGGACAGGAACGCATCGAGGCTACCGGCGGTTAACAGAACATCAACTATGGGATTTCTGAGAGCGTCTCGGAGGTTGGGACGCTGCGTCTTTCCGTGAGTTCGTATTTTTCCAAAGAAAACTTGCGAGACATTTAACGAATGGTATTCGGTGAACTGGACCTCCTCGGCTAACTGTGTTTATTCAAACAATCTCTTGGCCCGCTAAAAATATCACAAATCAAGGGCATGACAGAAACTTCGTTCTGAAGATGGAATCGACGAGAAAGATTGCGCAATCTGCGACGAAGGGGTAGGGGTAGGAAAACCTAATCCCCAACATTAATAATTTTCTTACGGGGGACAAAACGAGAAATAAGCGGATCCAAAATTTCGTACAGTTTTGCAGTGCAAACATTTACATCCGAACTAAGGAAGAACTCAGTCCATTCGTAGGAATTAAGGTGTGTTAATAATTCGGTTGAGCGAGTTGATCGGAAATCGCGGAAAATGTTATACTTTGGGGACAACGTTTTGTCAGCCTCGAATTCCAACGTTGAAACAAGTATGCCATCGTCTGAGCCCCCGAGTGGGCCTAGGGATGACACTGACGATGGCAAACAGCCTCTACAGAAAATTAAGTCAAGTATACTTGAGCCTCGGGTGGGAAAATCGACAACCTGAGTCCACATCCCGACATCCACAGCCTCAAGAAAGTCATCGAACCTTCTGGGGCCTGAAGGCGGAGACCAGCGGACGTCGTAGAGATTAAAGTCACCCTCAACCAATTGATGCTTAAAGCTTAAGTTGGCCGCAGAATGAAACGCCTGTGAGAGTAAACGATCAAAATTGTCGCTGCCGTTGGGAGGGCGATAGACGCAGCCAACGAGTAAGGAGAACTTATTCTTTAGTGCAACTTGGAGCCAGCAGTTGCCTTCTACTGCGGAAAAATACGAGAGGTCCAACGGCAAAAATATACGTGTTTGCTTAACGTAGACGCAGCTGCCCCCAACACGGCTAACTTGGCGATCATTTCGAAGGCAATTATAGCCTAGAAGCGAGAGTTCGGAGTTAACTACGGAAGCTGATGCCCATGTCTCAGTTACTAAAGCGATATCCGGACAATGGATCAACACCAGGGTCTGAAGCAAAGGCATCTGATTAAGCAAGAATCTGGCATTTAAAACAAAAAGTTTGAGGAGGAAGGCTGTTTGCTTCTGAGGGCAGTGGGCTACATCGTCCAGTGCAGGTCTGCCCACGGAGCAAACGGTCCGCATGTACCCAAACGGTCCTGCAAAAAATTCTGCTCACTATATTTGTTGCAAAGGCTTAATTGGAATAGACGGAGTTTTACTACTCTAGAAGAGTCGACTTAGCTTAAAGTTTGACAGGAGAGGAAAGAGCTAGACCGAACCGCACTTCAACATAACGTCGTTTCAGTCATCAAGCCCGGCGACGTAAGGCGGTTTCAAACTAGCAGCATGGATGGGCTCGGTGTTTGGGACTTTGAAAATAGATTTTCTGGTGCAACGAAATAGCATGGGGGTACTGCTCCTGATATCACAATATTTGACCTCCCTTTCAATGCAGAAAGTTAAAAATATTTAACGAATTCAATCCAAGTTCTGGAAATACAAATAAAGTATGACGACAAACGTTGAGGAACGAAAAGGTTACGTCGATCGGATAACGGTACTCGGAATATTAGGAGCAAGCAAATGGTCACTACGAGACCGTAACAAGTGGACACTGCAATAGCGAGCGTAGCACAATATTCTTTTAACCCACTTGTTTAAAAGTCAATATATTTTTTGATAAATTTAAAGCCTAAGTTATCTTCCTTAAGGTAACCCTAATATACTAAAGAAAACTGCATTTTTGACGTAAATGGACATTAATATGTGCTGCTGGTAACGCGAAATTGCTTTGGATTGTGAATAAGTGTAAAAGTAAGTACTGGAAGACTGACTACCGCAAGTGTTGTTTAAAATTACGGAGAGTAATACAATTTTCCCGTCACCAATTATCTCAACTTGGGTTGCGTTATCTGCCAGTTGCACTTATAACTGTAAGTTTTTCGCTCTCATCTCTTCCTATGCTTCTCTTTCCAATTCATTCTACCAATCATATGTCAATTTAATCACGACAAACGTCATTTGTAGTTTGTGGTGAATACACAACACAAAGCGTGTGCGAAAAACCGTTTACCCGTGCTCGTATTACATCTTTTGGACAGTTTTATGGGTTTTCATTCACCGTCTCCATAGTGATCTTCGGTGATCATCGAAAAGTGTAATTTCCTCGTCCAACCCTCGGGAATACCTTTCTTCAGAGCATTATACTATGCAGAAACCTGCAGATTATTTAAAACGCTCGGTAGGTGACAAAAGCTAAGCAATACAGAGAGGACGATCACTCTTTGTGGCTGCATTCCGGTCGACTTGGATTTAGTTATAAATATGATTCCCCTTATAAGGACTATGCTAAACCCACGGTATTGAGGTAGGAGACGTTACTCTTTGATTTAGTTTTTTAGTTACCTCGTGTACCTGGCTTGTATGTACCCCTGCATTTTAGTAACTCTAAATTACCCTCTTAAATTGCATGATATTTATACCCATACATACAACCGTTGCACCTATTGGGAATATAAATATTTCTCTGTCTCAGTCAACAGGGGTTGTCTGACTCGGCGTTTGTTTTGTTACATCGCAAACAACGGCAAAACTTTATTTTTAAAGTGGCGGGCTGTGTGATTTTGGATTCGCACCGGTTATGCACCCTGTCTGCGGTGTCACTGATCCGTCAACAGGTACTTAAACCTCTTGAGCTCAGATTTTTAGAATCACTGGTCGACCTTGCAAACTTCTGCTGTCGATGCCTAAATATCCCTACACTTATCAAAAACGCTGGCGAGGTTGACGCATCGTACCTTGTTATGGTATATAAGCGTCTTTATGGGATGGATGATGGTATTTCTCTTGCGAGCACTGATCTTCTTAGTTTCCAAAGATCCGTTTTTGTCTCTTGATGATGTATCCGACCGCATCCGCTACATTCGCGATGAATTGGGCTCGGTTTTAGAGGAAGATCTCGATCACATAAAAGTGGATTCCCTCATTCGAGGTGATACAACTGCGGTTTTCTACCTTCTGGAAATAATTGCCGCCATTGTCGCTCTCTGGGTGTTTCCGAAACTTGATTTCATGAATGAAGACTTTTATCTACATTCTGGTCCGCCACCACAGGGTAAGTTTGTACATCTTTCTAATTCCGTCATCGGAAAGTAAGCCTTCCTGGTATTCTTGTCGGGCTTTTCTTTCTCACAATAATCCTCGGCGAGCTTTCTCCGAGGACAGGGCATATGGCTTCCCAGCTTCGGGTTACCTCAAATAGAAGCGAACTGCGTTATTTTGTGCCACTAGCATGCAGTAAAAAATCCAGTTTGTTTGCCGCGTGACTATTGTTGCAAGCGTACACCTAACTGCCTTTTTAAGATGTTTGGCAGCTTTCTAAAATCCCATAGTCGATCAATACGTTAACCGTCGGCGGTTGTCAATTATTTGCCGTTTAGTTAAGTCTATGTCCGGGCCCGGCCGCGTAATCGTCAACAGAATCGCAGAAGGTTCTGACGACGGTCTACTGGCGTTGTCGAATGCACGTCTTGGCAGTTTTTCTTTTTTGTGATGAATTTGGTCATTCAGCTGTGGTGTTTGGCTCTTTAAGCCAAACATGGCCCGCACCAGTCAGTGCCCTAGTTTGGTTATTCTGAAGTATTTTGTTACAATATTACATTGTTGCCTCTAACAGGTGATACGTAGAGGTTTCGGTGTACCCTAACTTCTTACATTTTTATATCTCCTGGGCCTAGCTTCCAGACTGGGGTCATAAAGTGAGTTTTTATCGGATTATGTTATTTAAGTCAGTTGAGTTTCCCCCAGACTTGGCTTCTAGATGACAAACCAGCCTCAAATTGTATTTGATTACCAAGCTACTCAGTATATCCTAACCAAAAAATTTAGAATTGAACGGTTTGCCAGTTTATAAATCTAGGCCTCGGCATATACTCTCACCATCACGCCTTTTTAAAGCCTTTATATGCGACATTTACAACACCTGTAAATAAAAAATACGAACTTGTCAATATCCGTATTACTTTTATCTTCAAGTAGAGTGCGAGTCTGTTTTGAATGGTCGGGCGCGTGCCCCTAAAGACTGGCGATCTAGCATTTCACCACGTTTCCACGGAATCTTCTGGACGCTGTTCCCATGGTTGGCACGATTGAACATTAGATGTGGGAAATTCAGGTTATTCGTTTGCCATCGAAGTGTGCGCCCAGTCCATTGGACTCGCTGTTCTCTAAATAACAGGTTGCTGCATTAAAGCCGATCCGTCTCGTTTGAGTTGAGACCGGCATATCACGACTAGAGTGCTTCGCAGGCAACAGATGCTCTATCTTCCGTTGTCTTCCGACTCTCGATACTCCGAATTGCCCATTCTATGAGATCAGAACATTCCTCTCTATTCAAGTGTCATTGGTGTTGCTGCTCTTAAGAAGAGCCGATAAGTTCTTCTAGCCCCCGTACTAACGTAGATCCATTTCTCACAAACGGATGCGCATGTATGGCCATGAAGTGACAAATGTCACGGCAGAAACCGAGGATTTCTGTGATGACGGCGATACAGCCTGGGCGACCATGCTTGGCCATTATTTCATAGCACCGTGATGCGGAACTGACGTCTTGTCATTGTTATTCGTTTTTTTTGCCGGGCATTCCTGGGTTAATGACGCCTTCAACACGTCCCATCCACATCACATTCATGAGTTGTTTGCAGTCATATTGACCGCATTCTCTCCTTTATCGCCAACAGTTTTCTGGGAGAAATATAAATCGCACATGGCTAAAGATATCTTCCGTCAACTATACAAGACATTCAAACGTGGCTTGCATAGCAGGGATCTGCAGTGAGGCGTTAATATGTACGTAGAAATCGCGGACAAAGTTCTTAATCAACTGGGAATGTCATCGCAAACCCAAGCTGCTGCTGCTGCTTCGTTAGATGTGGATTGGCGTCATGAGCAAAAATAAAACACGGCTTAACTTCTGCCATGCTTGCAATCAAACATTCCTAAGCTAAGTCTGGAGCAGAATGGCATTTACGACCAAATAATGCGGAATGTCAATAACGGGATTGGAGGAGTCTTCTTCCTAGATGCGTCAGGAGGGACTGGCAAAACGTTCCTACTACGACCGATTCTGACGGCAATTCGATCCAATAAATGACGTAGCCCTAGCTCTTGCATCCCCGGGAATAGCTGCAACTCTGCTACCTGGCAGAAAAGCCGTTCATTCAGCTTCGAAACTGCCTTTGAAAGTGCTATTCATTGAAACTCTCGCGTGTAACATTTCCAAAGCATCCAGCATGGGAAAAGTACTGCAGAAATGCAAACTTATTGTTTGGGATGAATGCACAGTGACGCAAAGAAAGCGCTCTAGGCCCTTGACCGAACACTGCAGGATTTGCGAGGAAACAGCACCCCATTTTCGATGCACTGCTACTGTTTGCAGGAGACTTCAGGCACGCACTGCCTGTAATTCCTCGATCGACATCAGTGGGCGATATAAATGCTCGCCGTCACCACTTTCTCCGGGATTCTCGAGCGCAACTGGGTGCAGCAAACAATTGCGTTGCCTTCGACAGCGGCTGGAAGAAAAATCCTGGGTTACGCACGCAATACATACCGCTAACCGGCGGCCTTACATTTTTCTCAGTTGGGAACTTGCCCCTTCCTCATTCCCTTATTTACCAATGCATCATATTGAGCCACAGCAACGCGCGGCGGGGTCCAGCAAGTGATGTATAAAAAGCGCAACCCTGTACTTTTGTCATAGTAAAAAAGTTGAACACTACCTCCTCCGCAAAGATCACATGTTCGCATTTTTGCGTTAGTATTGACTGCTTCGATGTCAGCCGAAATTAGAAGAATTTGCTGTAGGCCTTCCAAACGCAACTTTTTGTCCACGCCTTTGAACTCATTGTGCTGTCTGTACAATCACGCAGACGTTTAAACAGCTCAAATCACTTGCCCAGCTATCTATCGTCTTGGTCACAAAGTAGTAAAGCTCAATAAGCATGTTGACAACAGTGAACTCACTGGTTGACCCTTTTAATGAATGGTATCGTAACGCACTTCAGTTGGCAATTGAAAATCATCCCCTCTGCGGTCTCTCCCCCTAAGCGGCTAGGTTTAGAACATTTTGTATTCATTTTCAGGGCATTCTAATGCATACATTGTCTGCCGCATTTATTTGCCCGTCATCATCCATCGTAGTCCGTTCGTGTTTCTTACCTTTATAAGTCGAATTTTACTTGGTTTAGTGACCGAACTGACGTATGCACTTTCCTCTTTGCGTCCGCTTATGTTCTATTTATTTGTACAGTACTTAGTCAGATCCTGCTGACTATCGATCAAAACCACCGAGAGGACCGATAAAACATCTACATGAATTGTCGAGCCGACGGGGAACTACTCAACCTTTGTCGTATTTAGGCAGTCAAAACATTCAGGACAAAAATGCGTGACCCTTTCTTCGCCGACGACTGTGCAGTCGACGTAGTAACTGAGGCGGGTACACGATGAATTCAGACTTCCTCTTCCAGATGCGCCAGTTTCAGCCTAGTCATAAAGGGACGGAGAACAACGACTGGGCTCCTATCAGCACCGGCTGTTAAGTTGACCGAGACCGCTTTACGATAATTGCCTTTCATCTGTAGACCTATTCTCCCACTTGGACAACAGGCCTGAATCGACCTTGCCAGACAATTTCGGAGTTAGCGCAGTTTCAACACTGCTAATTTGTTCCCTCGACAACTAGATACTGTCAATACTGACAATGTGAACAGTGATGATTTGTTTACATTGCGGCTACAATCTCGGACGGCACGTAGGCTTATTCGGTCACTTGCGAATATACCTTAGCGTAACTGAAGGCAGCTCGTGCAGGTCCAGACAACGCCGGCCACTCAAGGTTACTTTGCCCACAGTGGACGCGCACAAAACCACCACAAGAGGTTATACGGTCATATGCGCATACACGACAACAATCACTAAAATGTCATCCGCCACTTAGGTTCCAATTGTCCCCATGCATGCAGCCA
>CACRXP010000576.1:151594-168214 GCA_902702965.1 Spirometra erinaceieuropaei
AGCGTCTCTCCAACGCCGGGGCTCTATTCCTCTTTTCTATTTTTGGGATGTTCTCTGTCGTCTTACAAACAGCATTCCTTCCTTTTTCGCCGTCGTATCACACTTGTAGACCCGGATGCGTCGGTTTTCTCCGCCACCAAATGACAGCTAGTTTTGGAATGTTGGTTTTGTTCAGCAAGGCAATTTCGCAGGCTAGTGTTAAATCTTCTCCCTGACATCCTGATTGTGCTCAATCGAGGGATGTGAATACGCGGCCAGGCCGACGCTACTGTTTGGCCAATCAGTGAACATCAAATCATTGGTGAGCGCCAAAACTGTTGCTCTCGTTCCTCCTCGCGCTGCCTCTCAGGCGACCGTCACCGTAATGTCTACCCCCTTGCCTTACTTGCCCCCAGAACTCGGCTGTCTCGCCGTATGACTCGTCACACTGGCTAGTGGTGGCCTATACGGACCACTTGGCTGGACGTCCAACCAACCGAGCATTCCCATATCTGTATAGAATTCAAACTGCCCAGACTTCTATTCCTGAATTTTTCCGATTTGGATCAGTTAAAGACTGAGTGGTGACCGTAATAAGTGCAGCAAATGTACAGTAATACGCATAACCTGATTCAAAACTCGAAAGTTTGAATTGTCTAAGTTCCGCAAATATTCCCATGTTACACTTGAAAAGTCAAGTTGGCAAACACGTGTTTTCGGTAATTCTTCGTCAGGCCAATACAGTTACATGACGGAATGAAGATGTACAAAAATTAACAATGTTTGTAGGTGTCTCAAAGCGATTAAGTCATTAAGTCCTACGCTTTGGAGGTAAAGACAGACTACCGTTTGAGGCCACATCAATGTGCATCTACTCATTCACTTGCTCCTGTGGAGCGGGATACATCGGCCGTACAACGAGACGCCTGGTAATGAGGGTGCCTGAACATATGCCCGCCTGGCTAGACAGGGGTGAGACCCGATCGGTTTCGAGTTCTATTCTCGCGCATTTAATCGATACGGATCACCGAGTCGATGTCAAGGAAGCATTTCAGATTATCAACCGGGCATCAACAAGCTTATTTAAAGGCCTACGCCAACGGATACTGGCAACGGCTAAGGCAGTAGTTATACGGCTAACGAATCCGGTGTTATGCTGCCAGAAAGCCCCGACACAAGCGCTCTCTCCGCCGTGGCCAACGCCAACCTCAAGTGATGACGACATTCCGCCTCAAATCCCTAATTACAGTGATGGGTACTCCGTGTACTCAACCCAAGAACATTACTCAAAGACTCTCTTACCCCCCTCCCCCAGCTCTAAGGACCAAAACCCACCGACCTTTTCATGCGGGCGGCGTCGGGAAGATGAGTGTTAATGACTTCATAACCCTTGATACACCTATAAACACTGTTTATTTTGTACACTTTCATTTCGTCGAGTAACAGTATTGACCTGCTGACGAATTACCGAAAACACGTGTTTGCCAACTCGAGTTTTCAAAAATTTGACTCAACTTGGCGACTACCCTGACTAGCCGGTGGCCCGATTAACTGGACCACACGGGACGTTTTTTTACCCACAACCGTTGTTTTTATTAACTCTAAATATAGGCTTACTATCTAGTTTTGACATTTGTGTGTCTTACTCTATTACGTTCCAAAGTTGTACAAGAACTTTCGGGACACTGCACGTGCTCGAGCTTAATTCTAAAGGCGGATGCCAGATTGTGTATAGGCACATCACTGTACCGCGCTTAAAGAGCTTCTAGGCACTTTAAATCAGTCGGCGACTGACGACATAAAGGAAAAGATTGTTCTGGGGAGTTGTTCGGCTACCCGCGTAAGTGCGCAGCAGGTAGCTGGTCCAAACCTTTGAGTTGATAACTTCTTGTCACCTGTTTAACCCCCCCGTCTTCGTTTTCTGCTTAATATTCCTTTACCTTTAGATGCACTGCTGACTTTTTTGACCTGATGCTCAGAAAACTGAAAGGATGCTCTCCAACGCTTCCAACTCCTATTGCTTGATATTCCCTGCTCTTCCAGTCCTTTCCATCTGCCCTCCAAAAACCCAGAATGTCACGTTTCTCGTGCTCGGACGTTTTCTTTGTATATCTTTATCACCACCTCCTCTTGTGTAGCGCTGCCTTTCATTTTTCTACCTTCGCAATCATGTTATTACAGAAGATCACAAAAAGCCATTCTACATTTTCGGTGTTTCTTTTTCGACTTCTTTTCCGAAGCGGGTCAGGCGTTTTCCAGTCTGTAACGCCGATTTTATGGCTTCCTGTAACGTGCGGCATCCGTCTGCTGCCCGTCGTTTTCTCGGGGAAGAGCGAAAAAGCCCGCTAAGGTCGCGCTAACTTTGCTGCTTGTCGAACTACGAGAGAAACAGCCTGGTCGATGGCCGCAATTATTTACTTGTTCATCTGATCCATCGAACTTGCACATATGTGATAGCAGTAGCGGCATTAGCAATGGCTGCGCTCCGCCAGATGTCATGCCTGTGATCTCGCTCCGAAATTGAATTCGCGACTCGTCCCGAGGATGACAAAAGTCTAGCTGTAACTGGGACAACGGTGTATAGAGAAGGACCCCACTTAACTGTCAGTAGACTGTGGGTCGTGCCACACGGGATTCATAGTAAAGGGAGTTTTATGGGTGGGGTAGCACGCTAAACGGTAAGCTGTCAAAATGAAAGAAAACACCGAAATTGCCTGGATTTATGCCAAAAGTCCTGTCCTACGCTATTGTACGACAACGGAAATGGGAGAAGTAACTAAACAATAAACAAAAAGTAAATTCCACAAAATAACGGATTTTGAGTTAAGGTGTGAGGTCATGGGAAGTAATCGTTGTTGGCAGTGTAATCTCTGCAACAGCCTCCAAATGTATGCAAAGATAAAACCCCATATGACACGATCCTCAGTCTACTGACAGTCAAGTGGGGTCCTCTTTGCCGTTGCCGTAACCGGTCTCTCCGCCACGGCCGGTTTGCGTTGACGTATGCGAGTTAACAGCTTTCGTTCCACGTAGTCTGTGCGGTTATGAGGACAAAGCAACTACGTCGGAGAAACTGGAAGACCGCTCCGAACGCGAATTGCCGAACACGCGGCAGCGGTACGGAGGAATGACGCCAACTCTCAGGTCGCGGCCGATTCGACTAGACCCGGCCACACATTCAAGTTCGATGAGGCCGAAATTCTCGCGAGAGGGGATACTCGTGTGAGCCCCGAGTTGCTTGAGTCATGGTTCACGGGACCTCAATCTATCAACAAGTGCAACGACATGCCCAATCCATACTCCGTGCTGAGGCATAGGCTGGCCAAGGTAATTGACCACTCGGGGCGCGCGCAAGCCGGTGAGCCAGATGGCCGAGCAATCATCACGCCAGCATCCAACACGGGTGATGACATTTCGTTAATGAACGATTTGCATGCCGGCCAGCAAGCAATTAGCGCACCAGCAGGCAGCGATCCTCCATGAAGGGGAGCGCGGTTAATTGCTATAGGCATGCGGTAGCATAGCGACTGCATCCTATAAATACTGCAACTTCCTGTGCACGAGTCACCCTTTTCTGCTACTGTCTCTGATGGTGGATTCAAGTGAGAATCCGAAACGTCAGGCGAATAAAGACCTTGTTCCAGCGATCGCTTCTTCTTCTGATATGAGGAAAGTGTCGACATGGGATGCGGTGCGCTGGGTCAGATTACTCGCTGCGATTTAATTGGTTCCTGAATTCTCACGAGGCACACGATACACTTGTCCTGGCGTGTAATGTCAACGCTAGGTCCTCCATGCAGCATTCTAGATGTGTGTGTGTGTGGCAATGTGCGATGTCTTTGGTTGGTTTTCTGATTGTGTCTTCCGGGGTCGAACGCTAAGGCATGCAGTGAAAAAAAGGCTTCTGGGTAACCATTTCGCATAAATTGGCCGTAGAGAACTTGCTGGGCTGGTATGTCGTCCGTCGCTCGCGACGAAGGCCACCACCGTGCCGCGGTCTCAGCGCCAAAGTACTCCAAAAATCCTCATAAGTGTGAAACAGTGTGGCTGACTGGAACTAGGGAGACCTGGGACTTCTCGCGTGCTGGACCAGGAAGCCCACAGAATTCAGACTGCGCACACGCTGTAGTCCCACACCCATTCCTAGTCGTTCCGCAGTTGGAAAAGTGTGTGCTGGAGGAGGCCGCGAAGTCTCCCCAACTTGCGCGCAGTACTTTCGAGGGGCATAGTTCAGCACAATCATGGAGACTTGACTGCCTGCAAAATTACCCTACCGACAAACAACGTCTCGACAGTAGGTGGCCCAACAAATTCTGCGCACGGTAGGACTGCGGTGTGGTGAGCGGGTATTGCTGGGAGGATGCGTAAGCGGAAGCACGAACGACCCAGTCGCTGGGGATGCCCTTAGCGGTTATCCGCCTTTATTTCGGCTAACTGAGTCTGTCGATTAACGTGTCCAGAACGGAAGATGAAGATGCGATCACTGGAACAAGAAATTTATTTGCCTGACGTTTCGGATTCTCACTCGAATCCATCATCAGATATATTCGCAGATAAAGGTGATGGTGGCGCCAGGAGTGCAGTAGTTATAGCACGTGGCTGCCGTGGGACCGTATGAGCACTGCAATTAACAGTTCTCGCAATCACCGCTGGGGTCGTAATTGATGCGGTGGTGGCTTATAGGTGCGAGTCGTTAATTGTCGCGATTTCGTCATCCGTGCTGGATGCTGGTGTGACGATTGCTCGGCAAACTAGCTCACTATCATCGTGATGATTGCTCGCCCGCGACCTCCCCACGTGACCGATTCTCCTGCCCAGGGAAAATCGCAGTATGGGATAGGGTACCGGGAATTCATTGTGCTTGTTGATGGATTGCGGGCCTGAGAACCATGACCCGAGCAACTCGCGGCTCACGCGGTTGTAACCCTTTGCGAGGATTTCGGCCTCTTGAACTTTGAAAATATGGCCGGGTCCCGTCGAGTGTGCCGCCACCTGAGAGTTAGCGTCTCCCGCCTCACTGCTGCTGCGTGCTTGGCAATTCGCGTACGGAGTAATCTCCCAGTTTCTCCGACATAAACTGCTACCTGGATTTCGCCTGTTCGCTTCTATCAGCAGTGTCCAGAACATCCTGTAACAGTCCGAACCAGTGAACTGGAGTCCACCGTGGTCAACTTATAGGAACTACGTCTAACTTCCTTCAAAGTGACCGTGGCACACGGCAGTTTTTGTCAATCCTCCTATGATGGTATGATGTTACTGTTGCATAGGCGTTGAAAACCGGCGCGAAAGCAGTCGTTTACTAAACGCTCATTTTTTGCCGTACGAGATCCTGACGGTTTGTTGGGGCGATCGTGAGCGAAACACCAAACTGCTGCTGTGTCTGACAATAGAAGCCCGCTTTAGTTTTCATATTCGAAGCGGACGAACGTTATTGCTTGGGCGGGGGGGGAGACTCATAGACTACACCCTACTGTTGTTTCTGCGAGTGATCGCAGCGGATTGCTCGCGAAAAGCTGAGCCGTTGAAACACCGCTGGAAGCCATTCATTCACGTTGATGCTTTTGCCGTAGCGATGGAACAGTGGCGTTTACACGCAGGTGTTCCGCTCTTGAGACGGCACTTGAGCTCGTTCGCAGTGCCGCTCTACGAATCGGGGTGGCGGAGGCGGGGAGGAAATTATTTTGTGCGGAAGGACCAACACTGGTCCTGAGAGCGTCAGCTTCCTTTTCAGGAAAGTGAGGAATGAGAAAACTACATTTTGAATTTTTAATTAGAATACAGTAATTCCCAGAGAGTGGACTGGAGTGCGACCTCCAACTGAAGTAATTCATTCCACCACTTTCGGCTGATGTACTTTCCAGACCGCCGTGAACATATCGACAGATATGGTGGAGTTTGCTTCTCAGGTCTTCTTATGGATAGGGACATTGTGGACGGATAACTGCGACTAAGGCAAAAAAGCCAGTACGCCGTCTTATCGATTGGTGCTACGTCTGAGTTATTGATCGATTGACTCTCATCATACCACGTGCCAAGGTTCCAGCCTGGGGCTGAGTCACGGCCGAACACCCTCCCCCAAGGTCCTATGCCGGACTGACGATCGACACACTACCATACTAGTAAATGCTGAGTTTAAAAGTGGGACGCGATTTCCAGTCGCGTAGAGTGATTAGATATCGACTGGCAAATGTCCCTTTTTGAAGATGACAGAGAAGACTAGATCGCCCGGGACACGAGTCCTCCTCAACATAGAGTAGGTGACCTAACTGATGAGGGGTATCAAAATTTACGAATGATAGCTAATTATGCCTAAACCAAAAAATGAATAGATCCAATATTCGTGTAAATAAAGGACAACTTTGATCCTCATAAATTCAACATATTTTATAGAAAACATGTATAAAATATCCTTTCCTTCAATCTTTTGGTAGCAAATAGCGTCTCCTTCAAAGTTTGTACTTTAAGAAAGAGTATCTTTCGGTTTTGAAAAAACGTTCTCATTTCCCGAATAATTGTGAACCTGGCGCGCCGTTACCCTTGCACTCGGAGTTTCCAAACTACAAACTGCATCCTTTTCATGCAAAAAACCATGCATTTCTATATGGTATTGTGAAGAGAATGCAGAGGGCTCATGAATTTCCCATGGTGGATATGGACCGTGTTATCCAGTTGATGAGCAGCCTAGTAAGGATATGCTGTATAACCCCACTAGGATTGATATGCATAACCGACTACAATATTTTTTTAATAAATCTTGTTTGTTCTACCAACTCATAGGTACAGTAAATCGCCCTTTGAGTTTTGCCCAGCACACTGATATAACCACGTGAACGGACTCGTTCCAGTCGGATCTTTTACAGTGATACGTTATCAGGCATGAGGCAGCCATCGGCCTTCCCTCCCCTTCTCCGTAATCCGTTTCTTTCAGAAGGTGGCTATGCATTCCTGTGTCATGTTGGTGCTCACTATACAACGCGTGCTGTAAGAATCGTCCCCCGCGTTTTGGTTTACTCTGCCTTAGTTAGAGCACAACCTCTCAGCTTCCATGACATCTCCAAACGATGTATATTGTCAGACGTGTACCTTATGACTTATTTACTTCTTCGAAGAGGCCAGCTTAACCGTTTTGTGTCATGTCGGTACTCACCATACAACGCCCGCTGTAAGGGTCGTTGACCAAGTTTTGGTTTATTTTGGTTCGGTTTGGACACAGACACGACTTCCATGATATATCCAAAAGGTTTCTCCCGTTGAACGCGTACACCATGACTTACTTCTTTAAGTGTACTTGTGAGTAATTCCTCTCATAGCCTGTAATAGGGTAGTTAAACTCCGTCGAGTTTATATGCAAAAATTTTTCTTACAAATGGTCGTCAAATTAAGTTTAAGAAGGAGTCTTCGGGTTCCTATTCGGGAAACTGTTGTACCGGATATACTTTCGAAATATACGACAGGAATATTTTCAAAGTTTGCTTCAAACCTTCGCCGACTAGGCCAAACAACAGACGATATTGAACGCCTTCTACGTTGATCCATACTATTTGGTAGGACACCAGGGTTCCTAGAGTTTTCCCCCTTCGACAGTGACCGCACCGGAATGCATATCCGTCGATGTGCAGACTGAGATATTGGCATTTTACTACGCTAGATAGCAGTGTCCTTGCCTGGCAGTATTCTACCACCTTCTCGGGGTTTATGGCTTCCGTTACTTTCTCCGCTTTGATCAGAAAATCAAGCTTTGATTGTCCGACTTTTCTGCGACCTGGAACTGATGTTCTGGATTTTAGGAGGAAATAAACAACCATTATTATCCATTCTGTCCATAAATTTATTTAACTGTTGTATATAACCTTTACACGCAAATATTTGTTTTCCTTACATTTTTATTTTACAGTAGTCAGCTGACTTATTATGAAGATACAACCAGGCGTCCGTACTTAAGTTATTTGGTTTTTTTCTTGCTCATTATGGTGTATTTCCAGAGCTTCTCTAATATTCATGTGCATCGCGCCACCTTGCAGTAAATTGTCACAGCTACTATACTTTGCACTTGCTGTTCTTCTCTCCGATTGGTTGTTCGTTTCATTGGTCCCTGGGCCGGCGCAAATTTGTAGGCGGCGGATTTTTCATTTGCCTTTGATTTATTGAGACTTGCCTTTTGTTTATTTTCCAATTAACGCGCTCGCTTCCGACGTTATAGACAGGCGTAGAAGAAGAATTTCAGCGGACGTATGTATATTTTCTATATGTTATTGTGGGCATTTCTTTCCCCCTAAGCGGTAATGTCCCGCCCATAAAACCCCTATTACTACCATTCTCGTATTACACGAGGTTACTGGTTTCGAAGTGAGGTCACACAGCCTACCGTTGCCAGCAGCAATAACAAGTGTACTGATGCGTTGCTGTACGACCGAAAATTTCCCAGTCTTAAAAAATCCCATAATCAGGAACTTTTTTAAAACCGAAAGATAATTTTTCTTCAAGTACAGGATGTGAAGAAGACGCAATTATCTATCAAAAGAGTGGAGGAAGAAATACTTTTTGGGCATATTTTATGGCGTATGCTTGAATTTATAACGGTCTCAAACATCAATGGAAAAACTCATGCCACTTAAGTAGTCATTTTTACGAAATGTAATTTACACAGGCGGTCGATAAGGAGCTCATTCGAAAGCCAGCATCCTAAGTTGACTGGAATATCTTGGTACTATGCGACACGAAAATCACTATAACAACCCTGCTTAGGCAATCTTTTCGAGTTGAAAACGAATTTCGGCGTTGCGGCTAATGTTTCTTGAGATATCACATCTACGTCTGGAACCAACTGACCACCACCCTGTCCAATATTTCCTGTCATTTTAAAATCTAGGACCCTGTTTATAGGTTATGCAAGTATCAACAAGATATGGACGAAAGCCATATGTCAGGAATAAATTTATTCCGAGACCCATCTACTACAGTCCCCTAGAACGTTCTGAATGCTACGCACGTTATTCTCCTAAAAGTTACAAAGCCGCACGCTCCCTGGTCAGTGATTGGACCTTTCATTTCTACATGAGCACTCTGATAACTGGCCAATATCGATTTCCTATGTGGGTGTTATCACTGCCTCCTTAGAAATTCTACAGCATTTCACTGGCTGAAAACCTTCCCCTCTAAGTGCAATCAGCTGCCGTGTTTCCCCAATCGATTTTCCAAAAGCAGACTCATTTGTAGCGCTGTTTAACATGATTTAGATATCGCTTTTTGTGATCAGTACTAAGAACGGCGCTGTTCCGAGTCGTTTAACTCACAGCCAGCCGATGCACCAAAGTGCGTTCAGATGTCAAAACGTTTCTAGCAGCATGTAACCCCCACAACGAGGCTCAGACGTCAAAATACTTCAGTCATGGCGTCTTCCTGAGTTTCCTCTTCTTCGTGACATTCGCCCTCACAAGGTGCAGCGCTGCAGTGCGATTGGACCAAAGGTGGGGGGAGGCAGACTGGGACAGAACACGCGTTATCCAGGTTACGTAGGGTCTTCACATCCCGCAACAAATTGACTGCGGTGACACGCCCGGACGTAGGTTTTGCACAGCAGAGTGAGATCAGTTTTAGAGAATCTACCCTCGGGGAACCTTGACGCACTCCTCCCTGTGATCAATCTGACGCTCTGGAGTCCATCGCGATGCCCAGTCAGCGGTGACCTTGAAGACTGCCAACTGACTGGGTAGCTCGAAGAGTCAGGATGAAAGGGCTCCTTCTGGGTGTTGCCCCAATGGCATTCCTACTCAGATAGGAACCGAGTGGGCCCTAACCCTGTTTCTGTGGGAACCTGATCCATTGTGTACGGATCGGGCCTGTGTAGGACACGTAGAGGGGCTGTCAAGCTTTGTCAGTCACTGCGTCCGATCTCGCGTCCGTTCGTCATGACTCTGTCCTGCCACGAGGTCCAGCTAGACGAGGGAGGAGAGACTGCGGCAGACGCCGTGCAAATCTGCCATCATTAGAGGCTAATTTAAGCGCAACCTACCGCCCTGCGCCCACCATGCTAGGGGCCACACGGTGGGCATCGTCGTTTGCGACGGTCAAACTGTCGGGTGATCTTTTGACAACGCTACCGGCAGGCCATCCATCATTCCCGATCAGGATCCGCACTACCTAAAGACAGCGCTGACTTGCGCGTGAGTTGGATTATCAGGAGAAAGAACTGAACAGCATCGAACTTCCTCCTCCCATTCACACTTTACTCAGGGCAGGCTGAAGATTACCGAAGATGAGCTTGGGCATATCTGTTGCCCAAGAATTTCCTACAGTGAGGGAACTGTAATAAACAAGCAGTCCTTGGACGAGCACGGTGATGTGCCTTCTGGAAGCGAGAGAACAACGTGTGATAGAAAGGAGACAAACAAACAGACTGTTTTCGAGCTTGTAGTTCAGTGATCAGACCTCCAACGGCGCTCGTTCTGTGGCAGTTCGCATCTCCTTGCCCTCCGCCTTTGTCAGGCTGCCTTCCTGTCCGCCTCACACTCCTTGTCGATACGCTGCTGGGACGCGCGAGGCTTGTCACTACCCTCGCGAGTGCTCCAGGCCAATCAACCCTGTCCCCCCTCTGGCTGGCGGACGCGGAGACAACGAAAGGTGCACACACGCGCGGGGTGTGACCACTTCGGAGGCGGACACAGACTGCCGCGGCGACTGCCTACAGGGCCTTTGTGCACGCACTTCCAAAAAAGTAAAGGTTGTCCGACTCACTCCGTCTTCCCTGACTTTTGATTGGGAATCTTTGTCTTGTCGAGAACACCAATTTCGACAGTTCTATCTTGCTGTCGGTCGGCTCCATTTTCGTTATGTCCATGTAACCAGATTCATAACCTGTCACCGGGGTCTTTGAACAGCCTATGCCACCCGCTCCTGAGTCGCCCGATCGTGCGCGCGACCTAAATAATTTCGGGGCCATTTACGACCCGGAATCTGATAAATGAGACCAGCCTGTTCACCTGGTCTCGCTTTTTCTTTGATCCGCACCACGACTTCGCACTGTTCGATGAGATATCCTGACCCCAGGCTCGGTGGAAATGTGTTCTGTTGTCCATGCTAGGAATTTCGTAGGTTTCACCTGCCTGTCCACTGTGGGCGTCCGCAGAGAAGCCGACTGATGTTGGTCCAAGGTTAGCTGTTATGGACTTTTTGCTTCTTTTTAAATGTTTAAATACCATTTATTGAGGACATTTCCATGCCTTATAGAGCGGTTAGTCGCTGCTTGCCTCGTCCCTCCCCCTGTTTGGTTGGTTTCTCCGCCTGATTTGCGGGCGCAGCAACTTGCCTGTCGCACGAGCGCCAATTAGTCAGCCTCGGCTAGCTTGTCGTCCAATCACACAAGGGAATTTCGACGGGCGAATACTGTGACTAATAACAGCAAGCAGGTCGACATCCCAGCAAGGCAACAAAAGCGCGTTTGTTCCGCAAAAGACGAAGGACGCTTAAGACGGCCTGCACACGGATCGCACTGCTAGACAGAGGATACAGATGGACGGAGAGCACAACGCTCGTTTCATGGCCGAGGGGAGATAGGCATCTTCCAACCTCTGCCACGCAGACGGAAAGAGGAGACACTAATGAAATGGATTTGTTGTCTTTTTTTTTGGGGGGGGGGGAGGATGGCGGGGTCGCAAACGAATAGGTGTACTTCTCCCTGAAATGTACCATAAAATTACTTGTAAAATGCATTTTGAGTAATCTATAAAATATCGGCGAGGCAGTCTAGGTTCCTGCGCCAGTGGATGCTTGTGGGGACAGAGGCGGTAACCCTATGGCTAGCCAACCCAACCTCGTGCTTGCAGAAGGTGCTTGTCCAGGCCCTCAAGCGCCCCCAACCCGAGCTGAACCCTATATATTTGTAGTCACATTCTTCCACGTCACTTTACAATGGTGAACCGGAAACAGACATTCCTCTCTCTCTCTTCATGGACCTTACAGACCTAGAGTACAATTAGCCCTGATTTCTAACATAACGTCTTCAACCCCCTCCCCGACCCCCTAACTGCTGTTTCCAACTCCCCCTGCTCTACCGTAGCTTTCTTACGTTACTGTCTAGGATTGTGATCAATAGATCCGAAAGCGTGTGCTATGCCAGTATCAGCAAACCATGGCCCTCACAGACTGATATGCGCTGGCATTGCTCTGACAACTGGTTCCCTCTCGGTAGATGCGCTTGCGCTCCCGCTGGGTATACAGGTGGTGAACGTGGCTATCTAATCATCATCGTCCTTCTGACCCCTGTTGGGGTGTTGTTGTTTCCGGTGAAAAATCCTGGTCATATGTATGTTGTGCATCAGGGGATGTGGTGGTACGCCTAGGTGCGGGTCTGGCCGTGCAAGCCACCTGCGCCCTCCCACCCGCCTCCGGTCTTCTTGGCTCTGTCTTGACACTGTGTCCAGGTGGGGCGTGGGGAGGAGAGAGTGCGGAGGATGCTGCACAAGTCTACTATCACTACGAACTAATTCACGCGCAAGTCGCCGTGTCTGCTGCATCTTGCTGTGTGGCACCCTGTCGACATCATCAGAATCGACGGTCGAATTGGGCAAGATCCTTTTTCGTAGCCCTACCTGTTAGGGGTTGGGCTTAAGGTTTGGAGTTAGGCTGGGGCCTGTCTGTTTTAGATACGTCTACGAAATAAGATCCGACCTTGAACTGTCGTATAGGTTTGCTAATGAATACTCGAAAACATACCTCTGTCGAACTTCACTTCTTCTATCTTCTGAAACTGACGAGAAAATGTGAACCCACCTAGCTCTAACACTCATCCTAATTTTAACCATCCCAGCCCTAACCAACATACCCCTAGACCTAGCCCTAATACTAACGCTAACTCTTACTCCTCTGAAATTTAGGGCGAGGTCACCTGTGATACGCCGGGTCCATATTCGCGTTATTCCAGTATTCAGCAGGGACCAGCACACCTATCCTGGTACTCCCACGATCAAGTCCCGCGTCCTCATAAGTTGATGTTTACAATATTCATCCCCAGAGAACTGAAGGAGGAAGCCAACCGAGGCTACGATATTCTCTGTCGGAAATGATGCTTCAAAGGTAACAGAGTATGTCCGGATATGGCAGCCGACCCAATCGGGTTTCCACAGGAAGATTGAATTGGAAGGACGACGCTTACTGCAGCATGGCATGAAAGAGAGAGAGCCAAGGAGGGCGAGAGAGAGAAAACATGCAACCCAGAAACCGGTCATAGAAGTTGTATAAGATTGAGTCAAACGCACGTACGCTCTCTGCCGCGACTGTTTGGCCTTGGCGCTAGGGTCGTTGGGGCTCGACCAATCAGGAAGCCCCAGTCCGCACAAGCCAGCAGCGTGGAGCCTGCAGTGAGGTGAGTCATCAGCAGCAGCTGCGATCGGCACTGGCTAGGCGACCAGTAAAAGTACGTTGTGACGGCCATGGCCGACAGCATCGGATATGCCGTGGCCCAATTCCGGGCACATGTTGCAGCAGCACTGAGGATCTCGCAACTACCTGAGCGCCCGTTACAGTCTGGTTCTCGACTGATGCCGGCTGTCCAAACTGGCTAATAATCTTCGAGGCTGACTCAGACATGACCTTGATGAGGGCGCTAGACGGCTGTCCGCACTGTATCACACTCGGAACGCAGCTCTCCCAGCGCCGCACGTACCCTCGTCCGGATGCCAGCCCTCTCCAACCACTTCTCCAGTTATTATGTACAGAGAACGGAACTGGCGTCCATCTCGTCTTTCTCTTAGGAACCGAGTCTGATGGTCGTTCTGGCTAGAGGCTCGCAATGGCTTAGGCCGCCGAACACAGGCCCTGTCACATGTGTACAGTCGCAGTATTAGGTGTTGACGCTGGCTATCTAGTCCAGGGCACAATGTGGGCCAACGACCAACTACTCTGCCAGATTCATTCGCAGACTGCCTCTCATAGTTCATAAGTGGACAATGGACTAGGTTCTGAATCATGGCTGTGCGAACATAAATTAACTGTGTGGAGGAGAGGCCAGTTATATCAAACGGTGCTCGCCCCCCACACTGAGTAAGGAGCACGGATTTAGTGTTCCGGGCACGCGAATGATTGACCAGTTTCTACCATGGTCCATAGGCACGAATCGAAATTTGATGTGCGAATATTTGGGCCGAAGTCCATCAGCCACAGCTGGATAATCGCGTAATATTCATTAACGGTCGGCAAGCAGCTAATAGGATATTTCTGCGTTAGAAGCTACCGTACTGGCAGCAAAGGTGCTAGCTAAAAGCCCAGACATGCGTGTTTCGCCAATATTCTGCCGCCGCATGGCACGACTGTGAGGGGTTCGGCTCATCAGTAGGTCCCCTAGCATTCCACGTCTGCTTTCTGGTAGGTATGATAAAATAATTGGCCCGGGGCTCAGACCAGAACTCACTAGACAGCCGCGTTGATCTCTTAAGTGCATACCAGGCCATGCAACAGCATTTCCGGATAGCCTAAACCGGCTGTCTCTTGGGCAAAAGAGACTTTCGATGCTGTTAATTTGACGTTCTTTTCATCGTCTTTCGGGATGGACTCGGGTACAAGTCTGGAATTTCAGGACGGCTAAATGAGTCATTTCATGGACCGGAAATCCTTCTTCTTGGTTTTCCAGTTTTGTTTGCGGCTAGCACTGGAGATATCGTAACTTGGTGGAACCTATGCGCCCTGATCACATTGCTTGGTATTCCTTCCGTGTTGATCCTTTCTTATAGTCGTTTCAGTTAATTCGCAGCACTCCAGAAGAAGTTTCTCTATGTAGCTAAATAATAGGGCATGGTTGGATAGACAAACAATGGTCCATTAACTCAGTTTATAGGTTCTGTAGTCTGCAGATCGAGTCTCTGTGCCTGACATTGTCGGTTTATACACAGGACATTGATATTGCCTCCCAATCGGAGCCTGGTGAGGGGGGAGGAGATAATGCGGTAGACACTGCGCACATCTGCCTCACTATAAAGGAATCGACAGGAAAGTCACCGGTGGGCGTTGTCGCTTGCGATTGTCCAACTGCCAGCTGACCATGATCATGGGACAGTCTCCGCTTGACGTCCGACAATGCTCATCGTGTGCTCCACAGCAGAGTTAGAACAGGGACAATGCCTTGCGCACGAATTAGTTTATAGTAGTGGTGTACTTGCGCAGCATCTACTGCACTCTCTCCTCCCCCCATAATCTGGGCCCAGTGTCCTGACCAAGCCAAGAAGACCGGGGAGGAGGGGCGTGGGAGAATGTGTAGGCGGTGGGTGCGACGAAAACCCGCACCTAGGCGCACTACCACACTCCCTGGTCCACAGCGGACACTGACCAGGATTTTATACCACAAGGCAATTAGGGGAGTGGGGCGGCACGGGTCCCAGCTGGTGCGGAGTGAATCGGCAACTAGGCGTGCCACCACAAACCAGTGTTGACATTTGTTATGCGTGCACATTCCCCGAAAAGCCTGCCAGACTCCGATCTAGCCCTCGTGTTTGTCCAACGCATATACCGCGTGGCTCATTTTAAGGGGCACTTATAGCACCCCAGAGACAGAGGCAATCAACATACTTGATTAAAACAGAGAAGTCCAGAAGGACAGTCTGAGAGGATTACCGCAGGGCAACTTTAATTCGTTATTCACCGCTATGCTTTTATTGTCCAGTCACCCCCATGAGGGCATTTCTGCTAAGGGAGCATGGGAGGCAGATGGATGGAAAAAAGTAACATTCACGCTCGATCCTCGTGCCCCAACTGGACGTTTTACTGGCAAGTCATCCTTTCAGATACTTGGGCACAAGCGTTTTAGCACGCTCTCTTTCTCTCTCGCTCCCCCCTCTCTCTCTCTCTCATGTTGGCCCTCATTTCCCTGAGGAAAGTTAAGTATCAATGTAGACTTTGTGATGGCCGGAGGGAAAACAGGGAACAGACATTTCAGTCAAAATAGCCCCATGCAGTTTGAATCCTCCATAGCGAATCCGTTTATATGCCCGACAAGTAGAGCTCGTGTAGGCAATAAAAAGTTTCCGCTTTTGGTCGCATAAAGTCAGTCGATAAACAGACAAACCGGAAACAGCCAAATTCACAGTCAATATTCTGTTTGGAGAATGTATAACTACATAGTGACCGAGTCAGATGAGAGAAGTGATGGCCGTCTAAAAAGTCGGAAACTACTTACTTGACGACTCAGATTGCTTAGCCAACTGCCCTTTATGACGATTAAGATGTACAAAGTTGTCAGGTCATAATGCAGCAACCTAGGTCCATTCTTCTCCTTCCCATGCGAGTTCACCTCGCTCCGTCGTGCAAGACCACATAGGGAGTCTAGGCGATAGGGGAGGGAAGAACTCGGCCGTAGTCTTCTGGATCGATTGTCTGCACTGTGACCGGAATTACATCGGGACTTTAAATGAAAACTGCCGACTTGAGCACATGAACCCGAAGTTGTGGCTGGATGCATTCACACGAAATCTCAGATGGCTATAGTTACTGATGAGAATGTTTGCCCTTTCGACTTCGACCACCTGGAGAATCTCGACCAAGTTGCCACTCGAGTGGAACGGCTCTTTTTTTCATTACACCAACATCCAACACCCATGATGAAATTGTAGCGACTAACAAGGCAAATGTCGGCCACCGAACGGTCATCATACCAAG
>CACRXP010000576.1:175732-189372 GCA_902702965.1 Spirometra erinaceieuropaei
GTTCAGTCAGGTCAGGCATTATCGTCATCAGAACAATGATTGCACGCGGGAATCGGCCTGATTTCTGTCGCCTTATAGCGGGGCGGCCAAACATGACGGTCCCCCCAAAAAGTAGCACATCAGTTTCCAGTAAAACTGGATGGTGGACCTGCAGCAGATATGCTATCTCATGAAATGTTGACCGGAATACCGAAATATGTTTGCGAGTCAAAGAGATTACTTAAGTAGTATACATTATCATGCAGTTCTAAGATATCACAGTCACACAGGGATGGGGGCTTCTGAATGACTTTTTTATGGCCGTCTGCAAAAAGTACACTCTGTAACAAACGGCCACCTATGTAGCATGCTTCTTCTCATTGATTCTCAATGCCCTTATAAATTCAATTATATTTTACAGGAAACGTGCACAAAAATATCCTTTCTTGTACTCACTTAGTAGTAAGCTGTGCCCTCTTCAAAGTATCGACTAGAAGGGGGAGTATCTGGGTTTTAAAAGGTTTCCAATTATGGGGTTTTCTCAGGCCGTCGAATGTCCCTTCATACAGCATCGCACATCGTAGCATTAATAGCTACGTATAAAGTGCACGATCTGACACATATTCACTGCGCAATTCTATGAGTGCTATAAAACATCTCCCTAACAATGTAGCAAAATTTGTGATATTCCTTTGATGGAATGTGTACAGCATGTAGTTGAGGAATCCTGAATGCAAGTGCGACGGCAGGCGGGGCGAAAATTATTCGGAAATTGAGAAAGTTCTTTAACACCGAGAGATACTCTCTTCTCGGCGAGAAAAATGAAGAAAGCGTAATTTGCCATCAAAAGAGTGCAAGAAGGAATATTTCTGGGCACATTTTCTGCGCAACATATTCGAATTTATAAGGGTATGCTACTTAATTAGTATACTTGCTAATTAAGCAACCGTTTTAATAAGGTGTATTTTTACAGACGGTGGGCATTTTGACGTGACTGAGATATTTTCTGAGTATGCCACATGGTAATTGATAGCAAAACCCTACTTAAGTAATCTTTTCTAACCGAAACCGCACTTCAGAATGTTCGTTGGTATTTCGTGAGATGCTGTAAGTGTCGCACCCTTGGACATGCCGCGTCATGTTCGACTGTTTTTTGTTTCACGCGAGTCAAAATCGTAAGTTCGCTGTGCAGAATGCAGGCAGCCCGAATTCCCGGTTGCGTGAGCGGAAACGGATGATAGGGAAACGCGACCGCCTGTTGTAAGACCAGCTGCCCACCCCGGTGGAGGGCTGTGAATGCGGTATTAAGGACACGAAGCAGGAAGACGGACTGAGATCTGTCCGAGGCCGGAATCCCTTACTGGAATGACCATTGACCTGCTGTCCATCACGTGCTTCGTTCGCGCCACGTGGGTGGATGAACCCGATTGTCAGCCAAGGAGGTACGGTCTTGAAGAAGAAGACACGATCGCCGGGACAAGAGCTTTATTAGCCTGACGTTTCGGATTCCTGCTCGAATCCATCATCAGAGACATAAGCCGATAAGGGTGGTTCATGCACATGTGGCTGCAGTATTTATAGGATGCCACATGTGCATGAACCACCCTTATCGGCTTATGTCTCTGATGATGGATTCGAGCAGGAATCCGAAACGTCAGGCTAATAAAGCTCTTGTCCCGGCGATCGTGTCTTCTTCTTCAAGACTGCTTCCTGGGACTCGTCTTTTCGCTTTTATTGGAGGTACGGTGCCGACGGGCCTACCATTTGCATATGTGCCCATAGTGGCTCGGACTTCGGCGTGGGACCGAGCGTTCAGACGAGTACATTTACAGTTTCGGTGATCGTCCTCGCTGTAGGCTGTAAAAAGGGCTTAGCATGAATGGCTTTATCCCGATTGGGGCTTTGAAGGAGGGAGTTGGACGCAGCCATCAGCATCAGCTTTCCTCCACACCGGCATATGCGCCCAAACGCACACAATCTCAAACAAAAGGCATCGTTTTACCTCCAGAACCACAAGTTCACACATTCAGGAGGCCAAAACTCAGTGCATTGGTAACGTCTAAAACTACGGTCGGGTGGGAGAAGTCTGCAACAGGAGTGCAGAAAGCGGTCTGTCTGACCACTATCTGAATATCTAGACGGATCAAAGTTAGAAGCCTTCCATAAATGTGCGACAAAGCCGCTCTACACAGCGGAAGTTTATAATTTATGGAGCGCGAGCGAGGCTCGGAAGGTTTACCAGAGCAATTTTTAGTGGTCGCTTCTGTCATGGCAGTTGACCTAGATGTCGATTTACTTCTTAGCGAAAAAAGAAATGCTTTTTCGAAATTGGTCTCAGTTTAAAGAGATTTGCTCATCACCTATATTGTAGCAGAATGTATTACTTGTAAAATGCTGCGTACAGCGGCACAACCGTTGGCAAGGAGGTTGAGGAATTCAACCTCTGCGTCTTTCTACTCGCGAACAGGTGCCTCATCGATTTTATTAAACGAGGCTATCACAGGATGAAAGTCCTTAGGCCTGGTGATATTTTGATTGCCACTGCCCCTTGTTACCAATAAAAATGGATAAGGCGGACCATTGGTAAGCGACTGACAATTAATATCCAGTGAGTAACGATCAGTGGCTAACTCCGCGGCCAGATGAGGAATAACCCGAAGTCCCCACACTGCTGATAGAACAGACGAGACGATTTATAGAAAGCGGTTTGTTAAGATGAATTGCAATCACTTGAACAAGAGGCTTATTGGCCTGACGTTTCGAATTTTCACATGAACCGGCCATCAAAGACGGTTGCAGGTGGGGGTGCTGAACGTAAAAGGGACGCAGTGTTTGTAGGGAGCACAGTGTACACGCGACCACATCCCTCTTATTATTAGCAACTTCCGCACCAATCACGGCCGGTGGTCATAATTGCTGCGATGATAGCCTGCTTATCCACACCCGAGATATTAATTGTCATCGTCAGTGTTAATTAGTAGTGATATGAGGACGCGGAAATTAGGCTGGCTGATGTTGGCACTGGAAGCGACGCTCATCAGCGCTCTCTCCGCGTGGCCAGTCACTCAGCCCAGGCGAAGTTCCGGAACTAAATATGGAAGGGGAAAGATTGTTGCACTTGTTAATCGACTGTGGGTCTAAGAACCATAACTAGATCAACTCACGGCTTAAGCGGTTGTTACTTCTCGCGGGAATTCCAGACTCGTCAAAGTCGAAAGCTTGGCTGGGTCTCTCGAATGCCCTGAGACCCGAGAGCTGGCGTTATTTTCCCTCCCCCACTGCTGTTGCCTGTTCGGCTATTCGTGTCCGAAGTAATTTCCCTGATTTCCAATGTCGTTGCTCTGTCCGAAATTGCACCAGGTCCAGTAACCTACTCCAATCATTTCCATCCAGAGAGCAAGATTTCTGTGTCTCTATACCTGTCACTGATTTGTGTATAAGTCCAACTAGAAATGGGTTAAGAAGGTGACTGGAACGGCCGTCAAATGCTAAGGCTGATTCGACCCGGTTCCTCATCTCGTTCGCGCGTGCACTTGTTGATACTCTTGCGGGTTTAACCATTCGCCCTGGCACAGAGGACTAGATTGACGACTGCCACGTCTCGTGCTTCTGCGTCAAACACACTAGTCACGGAGATATTCAAATGGTCTGACTTCCACCAAGTTTCCCGATGGCGACCCCCTGCAGAGGCGTGCTGGATGCCGATTAACGTGTGCGCGACTGATAGGCAGATTAGCAGCGCCAACACACACAACCGTCACACGCTGACCCAATTATCGATCCAAATGGCCCGTTTGTGAAAAGCGAAGAACTTAGCGAAGAAGGGGAGAGGGAGGAAGACTGAGACCAGCGGGCAACGGTAGGGTAAAGGACCCTATTTAGTCTTCGCAGAGTGCGGATCTTGTGGTGATGCGCTTACTTGCGAAATCTAGTTAAGTACTGGTGACTCGCAGTTGTACTCAAAAGCAGAGAAACAAAACACGGAGATCACTTGGGCGTGAATTTAGGTATAACAGAAATGTCTGCCAAGGATAGGCGAGTTTTTCAGTGGTCAGACACTCTTCCAAGGTGGAACGCCATGAAATATCCAGCCGGATATCATATCTGCATATATTCGTCAGTGTCGTTTTTGCCGCCGACCGTCTTCTGTCTTTTCCTACATCCCGCCAGCTTACTGTCTGGCGTGCTGTCCATCCGTAAAGACTCTCCCAGCGGGGTCATTAACCCTACCGTTGCCGCCATCGGCACCATAATTACTGCAGCGGTCTTGATAGATGCAGTCTTCGAAAACAGACTGAGAGTCACGCAGAAATACCAAGTGTCTAAATCGGGAATGGAAGTTTGTTTCATAACTGCCCCATACCACGTCTTGGTCTGGTGCAACTCTGTGTCGGTCACTGCGTCCAATCCCAGCGTCAGATGACTAACGGGCTCGGACAGCCAACTGGTGTTAGGGGTAGGGAAGAAAGAGATAGAGGCCGACTCCGGGAACCTCTAGCTTACGGCCCTCAGCGCATACTCCCCACCATAAATAATCTAGCACGCCTGTAAACTATCATGGTGCGTAAAAAATGGAAGCTTGGAATGCGATCAAATAGCAGGTTAACTCGGTCCTCTCATGACGGAGATACAGGCTGCACCGGATCCTTCTTAATGTTGCTTCTACAATGCTCCCACTCGGTTGATATTTGGGCTGGCAACTTCTTGTTTTCCTGTGAAAACCTTGTCCATCGTGAGCGGACCCGGTCGTTTGTGACGCTGTTGAGCTTTATCAGCCACTGTGTCTGACCCCACCACCGGGTCGTACTGACCTTGTCTTAACACTAGTGGGTGGAGGATGGAGGAGAGTGGGTGAGGAAGGAAGGTAAAAGGGTGAGGGAGGAGAGAGTGCGGGAGGTGCTGAGTATTCCTACCACCAGTACGAACTAATTAACGTCCAACTTGCCGTCCCGCGTCCATCTCGCACACGGTGGACGTAGGCGTTCACGACGCTCGATCTGACACTGTCCGGCAACACAACCTCTATCGCTCTCGTTCGTGTATTTGCCGGAGAACAGCACTCAGTTTGACTGGGATGCCACTGAATTTATCAGAGCAAAAACCTGACTCCCATCAGAACTGTCACGAAATGTTTTTAGAACTTTGTGTTCCAATTCCATCAGTATTAGTCCACACGTCAACCTCGATGAGCAATACGTAGGAGTAGGAGCGCAGCATATCGTTCGTCTCCATCTCTATGGCGTTGGATCATGACGATGACATTGTCTGCTTTTCACATGGACGCACTAGCTGTTATTCAACCCCATGGGGAAGGTCAGGCGCTATGACCCCCTCCCCCCTCCACCTCCTCCTCCTCCTCCTCCTCCTCCTCCTCCTCCTCCTCCTCCTCGCCCACGCATTCGTAGCCAGACGAAGTTCAGCATATCCTCCTCGAACCCTCACCCCCCCTCGTTTGCGGGTGAATTGCACACATGCCGGCCACTTCATCTGATGACGGTCTGATGCCACCAGCTTGAAAAGCCATGAGAAACTTTCCGAGTTCCATAAGGGCGCCGTTTCATCAGTGTTTTATCAGAATGCCTCTCACCGTAAGGTTCGTACATCTTCTTATGCTTGGAAGCGTAATTAAAGATAGTATTGAGTCTGTGATTGTTGTGGCTTTTCAGGGAGGTCCTAGGATTTCAGAGATGAATTGAGGAAATCAGACCGGTGAGATAGAGGTGAAATTACACAGTCGGTGGAAGCCAACCTACCTCACATTTGCGTAATGTAGGATCAACAACGTATGAGCCGGATCTATCGGAGTTACTGCAGCAGATAACTGGCGTGTCTTTTGGAAGAGTAAAAACATATCTATTGTCTTTTTATGTATTACGAGCTTTGATACAAGCTGTCTATTATTATACTACAGGAAAAGTAACGCCACCACTTTTAACCAATAATTCAGTCAGGTTTTGTCGGTTAGAATGGGGTCTCATTGGCGCATTTAAAGTGGTAGCGCCCATTAGTTCATCCAAACACCATAAAATAATGAATGTTCGGCTACAATGGGAACGTTACCTCATCTGTGAACCTAGTACAGACTGAGTTCTGTTGAGATTTACCGCTATTATTCATCTAACACAGTCATTCTAGCTACTATGGATCTCTGGTCGACTATGAATGCCTTACAATCCTTTTAGAAATCGACTGTCTTATTGTAATACGAAACACTCGGAACCCAAAAGTATCAGGTCAGTGATCATGAGCACATCCTGGGAAGTACTATGGCCAATCGCAACAAATTAACAGGTTGTGCGTACTGGGAATGGCAGGGTGAACATACATGGTGACACTGTCTCTGAGGATGGGTTCGAATGGGAATCCGAAACGCCAAGTCAATAAACTTCTTCTTCCAGTGATCGCATATTCTTCTGATCTGAGAACAGTCTTTCATTAGTGAGTTTACTCAAATATACGCCCAAACACTGGCCACTTTATCGGCCAGTATTCGAAAAAGCACTTTTGGGTGTAAGGCTCGCACAATACCATATGTTTGTTGGTTCTATTGACTGCAATTCAGGCCAAATCTGCCGATCATCTGCATTGTGTTCACATATGAATTAACAAATTAACCGGTCTACTTAAACAAAACAAGTAAGAACGTACAAAACAAATAAAAGCCTACGTTTTCGAATATAGAACACGTTCATAATAATAGGTCAAAGGCCAACAACTTTCAATGCGCGTTCAGGGAAAGAATTACCTTGATGTGGTTTTAAAGCTAGTCACCAAGTACCATGACCAAATACCTTAGCATCATTCAGGTCAGTGGGGCAAAGTTGTACGTAGGGAAAATACCGCTGTTTAAACACTTTGAAATCTACTGTCAGAGCCCGCATAAATTTAATCAAATTTCATGGAGTAAATATGCGAGAGTATAGCTAATGCTTACTGTAAGGGAAATACGTTCTCCAGATTCTGCACCTAAGGTAGGAGCATTTCGGTCTTTAGAACGTTTATGATCACGAGAGTTTCCGAGATCATCTCATGATTATGCTTCTGTCCTTCCGTACCTATTTAAACTACTTAAGTACAGTATGTGACCCAAATCATGAAAACCGACACCACTGCATGGAGCCAATATCTATGAATGTACAGTGTAACGAATGTTTATTTTTCCATTCAATGAACAACACAAATTTTCCCTAAAAGAATATTTACAATTAAATGAATTTACTTTAGAGGCACTACACGGAATGCAGATTTGGAACTATAAAACCAGGTAAAAATGTTAACTTTTTCTCAAAAATTTATACGTCAGTAAAATAAAAAAAACAAAACACTGTCTTCCTTACAGTGTTAAATTTGGAGAAAATAAAATTTTATGTAAAATGACTTAAAAATTATTCCCATACGCTTTCTTTACAATAAGATCGTTTAGAAGCATAAATATAATTGAGGTTGTCTCTCTCCAAGGGTAGCTTAGGAATTCAATCGAGGAGACACTAACTGTAGCCACATGAGTTACCACTGAGAACTTGGCTTGAGATTACGTCCTCTGTAAATTATTTTTTGAAAATTTACCTAAGCCATATTTTTTACTTGAGAGCATGTTATAAAGTTCGTCAGATTCGGTTGAGTACAACTCGGCTGCACGAGTAGGTTGCATGAGTAACTTTACCCAAATACGATTAAACACGTGGCTCTTGATCGGCACCTGGTAGCTTAGTCAGTTATGGCATTGGCTGTACTCGGACCTTGTCCTGGCTGTCGTGGGTTCGGATCCCATCGAGGCCGATGTGTCTTCTCCTGTTGGGTCGGATGAGTTGTTTGAATTCGCCAAAACATCCCTAAGTAGTAGAAAACGTCGCTTAGTGTTTTATAGGGTCTGTGGCAGTCAGCGTCTCCTCGCCCCCCGCCTTTGTCACGCTGCCGTCCTGTCCGCCTCACACTTCTTTTCGATACGCTGATGGACGCGCGTGTGCTCGAAGCCAATCAACACTGTCCCCACTCTGATTGGCTGGCGACGTGGAGACAACGAAGGGCGCACACACGCGCGGACAACACCCCGAAGGCGGACACAGACAACAGCTTGCTTGGAGCGCGCTCGCGGCGACTGCCTACAGAGCCCTTGTGTACGCACTTCCTCAGGCAGTAAAGGTTGTCCAACTCAAGCCGTCTTCCCTGACTTTTGATTGGGAATCTTTGTCGTGTCGACCACACAACATTCGACAATTAGCGACCCCTTTGCGGACAACAGTCTTTCTTCCTAATCTACGGTAAAGCCAGGCGTTGATCATGGACAACTTTCCACCGGAAGCGCAGCATATTTTGGCACCCGCCTCCGGCATTCTTTCGGCAACGCAACTTACTCAGATGGCTGATCGTCTTATGGAGATGCACGGTTTTTCCAAGCCGTCACTTTCAGCAATCTCAACTCCGTCAACTCATCCTACGTCTCCCCTTTCACAGTTAGAGATCGAGCTCAGCAGGCTGGCCGATGATATAGCTTCACTCCAGAAACAGACAGTCTACCCCTCATTTCGGAGCCAACCGAAGCCGTCTACCCCACATCTCCAGTCTTCACATTCAGCCTGTCCAAACGCAGCTCCCATCTGCTGGTATCACACCGCCTTTGGTGTTAAAGCCCGTCGCTGCATCTCTCCCTGCTCCTTCACCTCCAATCAGAGGAAACGGGTAAAACCGGTCAACCCGAAGGTCAGTGCAGCCAATCTTCTCGACAGCTCTAACTCTGGTCGCTCCTCCTATTTTTGCGACACTGCGACTCGCAGACGTTTCCTGGTGGACACTGGAGCCTAGATCAGCGTTGTTCCCCCAACTGCAGCTGATCGTCGTTTTCCTAGCCCTGGTCTTCACCTCCAAGCTGTCAAATGTTCCCTCATTCCCACTTTCGGTAGTCTGTCCCTCACCCTGAACATTGGCCTTCGTCTGTCATTCACTTGGATCTTTGCGAGGAAAAACCCATTTTGTGACTCGCTCTTTCGATACTGGCCACCAAGGGGGACGTAAAACCAGCATTCCGTGTCATAAATAAAGTGTCGGCAGGACGCTCCAAGTCCCCATGTCAACGGATACTTGTGTCAGAGGAGGCAGTGGCCATACAACTAAAGAATCCAGCCTTGTACTCCTATAAGGCCTTCACTGAAGCCCTCATATTACCCTTCTACTACCTATATTAATGCATAGGCCTGATGAAGAATAATCGAGCAAGGGCGGTCGTAGAACTGAAATTCCTTAATACAATATTTTGTAGGAAGCATCGCTAATGCGTTTCACCAGGCAGAACATGAAATGGGAACCTCTCGTTATGCAGGCGGCTATAGCTCTGAATTTTAACGAAGTTTTGTTGTTAGGGTTAATGCCAGAGCTGAGGTAGGTGCAGAATTAATGTTAGTTATGGGTTCAGTAACCATCCTTGTATTTACCGTAAAACACCTGGACTATGGCTTGTAGTTATCCTGCCGAACAATTTTCGTCGATTCCCACATTACGCAAAAAGAATGCTGATGCTGTTTTATAAATAAACCTTAGATGAAATTTCCAATTAGCTTAAGGGTTTGGAATAAAAGTGGCCAAACAATTATATTTTGAACGTGAGGCATTTTGTGAGAAATTGTGCCGAACCTACTCTTGCCCACTACTATTTTCTGCCAATTGCCTTCAATCTCGTTATTTATTTAAGATTTTTTCGCGACGTAGATTCAAAAAACGGCTTGGGCCCAAGTAAGATAATGCAATCAAGACGGTGCCTTGTCAAAATCCGTTACTTTCCAGTTGCATCCATTAAACAGATAAGTTGTTTTATATTTTAGGAACAAAAATCTTTCAGAATCATCGATTTCTACTGACCGTCATAGACTAAACCAGCAATTCCACACTAACACACGTGATGGTGATCGTTTCCTCGCGTTAAAGCCATCCGAATGCAATCGCCTTTTGATTAAAACGACTCATTCTCTGAGACGCTTAAATAATACTTACGCACAGCAAAATGTCTAAAATTAATTGCATATAGAACCTCCCTCGATTATCTGATAGTGATATTTCCGCAACGCTTCCGTGATTTTGTGTAAAACCGACAAAAAGGGAATTTTTGGGTACTTGCTATCATTTGTTCCTCATGGGCACGGCTAATTTATTTATGAAGTATGCTGGAAACTAGGGTCTATTTAGTGTTCGTAATTTGGATATATTTCATTATTATTTTGTCTTTTCCATCTGAACCATTGTGGTTTTTAAATTTTGACACAATCTTTGCTTTTTCTTTAATTCCTCGTTACTGAAACAACTGACATGTGTTTACGGCAAGGTGTGCATACGCAAGAAGACATTGCGCACAAATTACATATTCCACAATGGCCGACGCAATATATGGAGGATCAAGAACGCATGCCTAGCGTTCATATCAGAATTGCCGGCAGGATAATGTGCGTCTGCAATAGGCAGCCATAGAAGTATGTGGTATATTCTCGAATGCTCCGCCGAGGGACGCAAGGTTTTTGGACGGACCCGGAGTGGGAACACAGGTGGACAAGACCCTCAAAAGAAAAAGGAAGTTTTATCCTGAACATGGCAAATAAGAATCGTCCTTGAACAAGCAAACGTTAGAACCTGGGATTCTATAAAGTGGCTATAAAGAGCTGAGATACACAGAATGATGTAATCACAGCCGGCAAACGGAAAGCATAAACCTGCATGCCATCAGAAGGTTGTGAAGTCCACACAGTGAATCGCTCGGTAGATTTTGCGAACCAAACCTTTTGCTGATATACAGAAGGTGGGCTAACACATGAAATGTCGACCGTGATTCCGAAATGCTTTTTCATTTCGAAGAGACTAATTAAGCGCTTGCAGCGTGAAATGGCCTGCCTACGGTTGTTGCAATCGCCTCCTGTGTGAATTCCTTCAAGTGTAAACTCGACGCGTATTAAGCTTCCAACTTCCAGCATCATATCCATTCACGTAACACGACACCAAATTATACTACTTACAGTTAGTGGGTAACCGTTAATGATTATTCTTTTTTAGCCGGCAGTTGTCTGCAATTATGTACAATTTTTTTTCAATTTCCCACTCGTCCATGTTTTTCCAAAGACTTATAACAAATAAAGAGTTTAAAAGCGTTCACCCATATTTCCCTTAGTAAAACATAACTGAACTGAAAAAAGTAGGGTTGTAAAACCAATCATCGTGCAGCAAAATTCTCTAATATTTCAGTTACCTTAGCATATCGGTTTTCGAACGAACTTCCTTCCGGCTGCATGCACAAACTATACTCTGTGAAAATGACTACTTATGCATGTTTCTAACTGATTTTCGGTGCCCTTAAAAATTCAATTACATTTCATCGAAAACATGCAAAAATATTCATCCTTTCGATCGTTCGGTAGAAAATCACGTCTTCTTCCAATTTTATACTCGAAGGGAGAGTGTAATTCGTTTTTCAAAAACTTTTCCAATTCCCGAGTAATTTTGAACCCGACCTACCGTTACACTTGCGCTCAATGTTCCCAAACTACAAGCCATATATTTTCCGTGTGCGGAAACCATACATTTCCCTACGGTACGATGAGGAGACCATGTGGGATTCATAAAGTTTATCGGTAGATTTGAAGCATATTGTTAATCTTACAAGCCACATTGCTTACTGCAGAGACATGACGTTTTATGAACGGCCATTTCACGGTGTTAAAAATCTCACAGTCAGCAACTTCTTTGAAACCGAATTATACCCTTCCCCGCGAGTAAAAATTGGAAGAGAACGTAATTTTCTACCGAATAAATAAGAAAAAGAATATTTTATGCACGTTTTCCATGTAATAAAACTGAATTTTTAAGGTCATCGAAAGTCAATGAGAAAAATGCATGAAGTCATAAGTAGGCGTTTTTTCTGCAGAATATAGTTCTTGGATCCAGCCTTAAAAATTCTTTCGAAAGCCAGCATCCTGTGTTAAATGAATTACTAAGGAACCGTGCTAAAAACTGATCAGTTTTGCAACCCTACTTAGTTAATATTTTCGAAACGAAAACGCATTCCGGAATTTTAGTTGGCATTTCATGAGTTGGCCCACCTACTGTGCTAATGACTTTGAAGGGTACCAGAGTAAACTGCCATCTAATCCACTCAGCAGGGGTTCTATGACAGGAAGAGCAGCATAAGCACACATGGACGAAGTTCAGTACTGACTCGGGTTCGGTATTAATCTGCACGAATTTCTGGAGTGTTAAGATACACTAACAGTCCAATTCTCAATAGTTTACCCCTTTAAAATAGAAAATGTGGGTAAAACAACAAGCAAAATGGCCAGCGCGAACCACCTTCCAACATGTACATACCTCAGGCCGCCATAGAATTCAAAATGTAGACGATATGTGCGGTGGTTTTGTCCTCACCGCGAAAAGTGATTCTATTCCATTTTGAGAAAAACCTTTTAACAGTGTCCCTAAATTATTTTATCATTCAGAAAAAAAGTTTATACACCAGAGATCTTTTGAATGCGATGACTTGTGAGACACGTGTACTGTCAACCAGCATAAGATTTAAGGCGATTGACAAGGTCTCGCTGGATGCCACCACAGCGTATCGAGTGACAGTCACCATAAAATTTCTTTGATCCCCGTTGTTAGCACCACCCAAGTGTGCATTCGATGACTGGACTACCAACTATCCGGTTTGACGGCCTCTTCTTAATTTGACCCTCATATCGCAATCACGCACGTCAGTTCCAAGCCTCCCTCATGTAAAACCGAACATGTTTCCCGTACCTACCCATGCATGCCACATGTCAGTGGGCACTGATGGAAATATCAGTCACTGCTACCGGGCGGTGTACGCCGCTGTCCACTATGGTTGAACAGTCATCACAAATGTATTAATAATAACTAGTATGGACAGGTTGAAGTCTGCTTATCGCATCAGCCTTCCTTCTGATTCAGTAAAATATATTATTCGTGCCTGGTTGGCATGTAGCGCAGTAAGTAGAAATCGTAACATGCATATACTGACGGCGTTCTCTACCTTTGTCCAAAACCATAAGCTCCATCATCATAAATGTTTTAACGTGGTCAGTATTTCAACTACGCAAAAAAGCTGATTCACTGCCTTAGACAGCATTTAATTTGGGGAACGTTGCGGTGACATGCAGAACAGACGGGGCAAGTGTGCGCTGTCTGATGTTTTGTTGGACTAGGCCAAGGCCTTTGTGCGGGCTGGTGTGCGTTTGGAGATACAAGCGTGTGTGACCTTATGATATGACATGGCTCTAGGTCAACCCGTCCGTGAGTTGGGGGCAGACTGCTATGGCGCGGCTTTGAAGTGGCGTCGCACATTAACAGCCATTCTTGTCACCCTAGGGGGAGTAAACAAACTCAAGCCCCTTAGTGTATGTACTGACCATCGGCGCGGCAGTTATTCTCCACACATTGTTTCCTACCGAGGTTGACAGAATAGCTATTTTGCATGGAAAAAAGGCCAAAAACGAAAACATCTCCAAGCGGCATCCGTGGAAACCATCCGGAATACTGAATCTTACTGATTTTCAGCAATGCGATGTGCAGTCGGCGACAGTTCTCCTTAGATGTGGACGAAATTCTGAGACGAATTTTTGATTAGGAAGGATTGCTTAACTGAGTTGGTTATACTGATCAACTTGAAGCCT